>PVKS010014605.1:0-47969 GCA_004027875.1 Aplodontia rufa | reverse complement strand
AATAAAAAAATTACCTTTTGCATTCATGTCTCATAGTCAAAATTAAAGATGCACAATATGAACAATAAGACCTAATAAGCAGACCAAATTGAAGTAAAGTGTGCTTTTAAAGCTGCACACATGCCCCCTTGTTGTCCTAATACCAACAAAATTACACGCTAAATCCATCATTATTCTCCCCAAAGTCACATAGCTCTTACTCAGTCCTTCTACTCATCCCTCTAACCACTCTGTTCTCTTTTGTGCCCAACTGAAAATAACCTTGGACTACAGTCCCAGAAGTGTAATTAAATGGCTAAAGCAGACAGGATTCAAAATACTAACAGTGATATATGACCAGCCCTCATGAGATGGTTTGTATACATGGTCTGAAGTTTAAATTTCTGTATCATAGATTTTGTGAATTTTTAAAAATTCTACTAAGAACTAATAGAAAATTATTTTATATAGTTTAAGACAACATGCTGACATGTTAAGTTGTGAGGAAAGAACAGGAGCCCCCTAAGATAATAAGAGAGTAGTCACAGAACCCCAAAAGGCAAATATTGGAAATCCTCTCCTTTCTGAATAAGTAACTGAGTTATAACCTACAGGATATGGATTGACTTGGAGACTGCAGGGGCAGAGCTAAAAAATTTGATGATCTCATTCATAAAAATTTTAAGTTAAGTGTCTTTAAATCAGATTTGAGAAGGGATCCTGCCTATTCGTATCGGAATCGCTATTTTTTTCCATATCACTCTCAGACCTCAGGCAACACTAGTTATTAAAATATGGGTAGAACTGGTACCAGTAACTCCAAAATTAAATTCCTACTTCCTCTCCATCCCAACCTTAAGTTTGCAAGAATAATTGACTGCAGACAATGCTATTACAACACCAGAAGTGGCAGGGGAGGTCTTCTGATAACCTCTGCACTCCTTAAAATAACCAGCTCTCTCTCTTCCCATCCTCCTGACATTTGCTCACATCATTTAACTCCTGGGGTTATAACCTGAAAATGACCCAGATGCCCACCTGCCATCTCCACAGACACTGAGAAGTTGGTCAGAGAGCCCTCATATCAATGCTAAAGTGTGAAGTACCTACATCAAAATCACCTGGAGTGTTCATTAAAAAACATAATCTAGGAAGGGAGACAATCAACAATATAGCATACTCTTTACCCCTCCCCGGAGAATCCAAATAATACTTATGCAATCATTCTGTAAAATTCACAATCTAAGCATTTATATTGTTTGTAGGGGAAAATATAAAAGATTCAAGAAACTGGAGTGTGGGTGATGTGGGGGTAATTCTGGTTTTAAAATGTATGCACATCATATTATTACTTTACATGCATTTATGATTGTACAATAGCTCAACTCCTTAATAAAAAAAATTTTTTAAATGTAATCTAGGGCAACCATAGATATGCAGGTGGAAGGGGAGAGAGAGGAGAGGGGGAGGGAGAATAGGGAGGGATCTAGGGAGATAAGCAATAATGTAACATACTCTTTAACCCCTTGAGAATTCAAACAATATTTATGCAATTATTTAATTCTGGAAAATTCACAATCTAAGTATTTATATCACTTGTAGGGGCAAAATATAGAAGAATCAAGAGACTAGGGTGTGGGCAATGTGGAAGTAATTCTGGTTTAAGAACATATGAATATCATATTGTTAGTTTACATGCATTTATGATTGTACAATAACTCAACTCCTTAATAAAAATTTTTAAAAATATATAGACTCTAGGATGCCACATTAACCCCCACTACAATAGAATTTCTGGAGGTAGAACTTGAAAATCTGCAATTTTAACCAGTATGTTTTTATGCACACTAAGTTTAAGAATCTCTGCCTTACCATACAATCACAAAGAGAGGCCAAAAACTGACCAGCAGTCAATCCATGTCTCAGTAGCAACAGGACCAGACTTCACCCTTCCCAAGCACCTGGTGTGATCTTCACCAGCTAGAGCCCACTGATTTGTTACTAACAAGAAAAATAATTTGGTGCCCTTCAGAGAAAAGTCCCATTCAATCTTAACAATGACAGCATCCCACAGAGAAAGAGGCAGTTAACCCATAGTCCCTAACCCTGCCTTTCATGTGGCAGAGACAGAAAGCTTCCTTGTAGGACTTCTGATCATTTGCAGATTTATCACTGTTAACGATTTGCAACCTTGGGAGCAGGACACAGAAAAAACAGGACAAATACAAAAGGTGCTATTCTCATCAATCAATGAGAGGGTTTGGAAACCAAAATTGGATTATTTCATCTCTGCTTGATTCTCTTTTGAACTCTGTGTTCCTGGAAATTAAATTCACACTCTTGTTGACTTCAGAGAGTTATTCTTTCCTTTCTACTTAACAGCCTCTGAAAGTGGTTCTTGTCCTAAGAAACTGCATAAAAAAGCCTCAACAAAAAGTAGCTGTAATTAAAGGTGCAAATGAGTACACAAAGGGATGTCCAGGGAACCAGGGAATAAAGATTACATGCCCTCTAATACAAGGTGGAGGTGTCCTCAGACATGCTTGCTCAGAAAATACAAAGTCATTCTTAATACAAGGTATTCTCTCAATTACTTTGTTTGGAACAAGTAATAAATTACTTGGAACCTTGGAGAAGGCACGACTTGAAATTACCTCAGTTAAAGCTACTTTGGGTTTCCTGTAGAGGTCATCTCCTGGAATAAGTAAAAAAGGAAGCAACATCATTCATCATTCCCAGGCATGTATGTTTACAATGTAACTTTTATAAGCTCTCTTTTAAAAGCCATATGTAATTATTCCATGGAGTTGGAAACCAAACAAACAGGCAGAAGAAGAAAAAAAATCCTGTTTTAAAAAAATCAGAATAGGGGCTGATGGTTTAATGTAAAAATTTCCACTCTTACATGAGTTTAAATCAAAAAAGAGGGGGTGTCCCACTCACACAGCTTGAGGCAATCATGATGGACCCTGAAAAACTAAATAGAGAACTGGAGCAGTGGCTCAACAGTAGAGTGCTTGCCTGGCATGCACAAGGACCTGCATTTGAACCCCTGCACCACATACACAACTACGTGTCAGAGAAATAAAAGCCAGATAAAAAATAAATAAAAGTGATTCTCCCCTCCCTCCTTAAAAGCAGATGCTGATGTCAAAGAAGTACATAGAACACTTCAATAAAATTGTTTCTTAAACTTCAAGTAGGAAAGAAAACAGTTCTCAACTCACAGAGTATGTCATCACTGGAAACAGAAATGTTAACCAAGACACCAAGATGCTTTAGAGACAGCAGCCCAACGTAAGGTGCTAGACCAAGGTATGAACTGCTCTAAGTTTTGATCAAGGGATTGTAAGACTCAGAATTTCACAAGCCTGGAGGTATAAAAAAGCAAGACAGAGAACCATGGGTACACTGTGAGTCCTTTCCAGCCAGGAAAGCAAGGGGTTCCTGTCTCCCCTCTCAAGTCTAAGAAGGGGCTTTCAATAAGCCCAGTCAGTCAGCTTGATTTGTGTTTGCAGTGTTCCTGTCTGAGAAACCTAAAGGGCAAGAGAAGGGTTGATAAGCTACTCAAACATGGACAGCCTGGAGCGCTTGTCTAGCACGCGCAAGGCTCCGAGTTCGGTCCTCAGCCCTGAAAATAAATAAATAAATAAATAAATAAATAAATAAATAAATAAATAAAGACAGCCTGCATTTCCAGAACCCATCAAGGACAAAGGATGCATGTGTGTGTTCCCACCCAATAGGCAAGGGCCAAGGTGTGAGAGCAGTGTTGTGGCTTCATATCAGTACTTGAGGCAAACAAGGCTCAGCCAGAAAGAAGTCAGAGATGCAACATCATTTACAGAGGCTGAAGATAGACTCAGAAAGGACATCACCACCATCAAAAAAACAGGTGACAATCAAAAGAGTTATGAAGCCACTTGTAACAGTATCAGTCATGTAAGCCCTTTTTGGCCCCTCCTATATCTCCTCCCTCCATTGGCTACACCACCAATCCCAGCCCAGCTCCAATCCTGGAGGGCTGAGAAAACTTGGCCAGAAGCTCAAGATGGAGAAAGAAGCAGACTAGACTCCTTTGCCCAATGTGGGCTTTTCCCAAGCAACAGACTGGGTTAGGGATTTTAGCAAGGGTAGAACTTATGATTTTAAATCAAGTTTGGTGCTTGCTTGGACTCTTTAGAACATAGTATGTTCTAAATTGAGAATATTTGTGACTTAAGAGTAACCAAAAACGTTGAGGATTTGTCCATGCTTTCATTTAAGATGGTCAAATGAATGAACTAAAACAAAAAAAAGAACAAAGTATTGATATATGCAGCAATTTGGATTAATCTCCAGAGAGTTGAACTGAGTGAAAAATTTCACAAAAGGTTACATACCATATCATTCCATTTATATAACATTATTGAAATGACAAAATTATAGAAATTGGGAACCAATTAATGGTTGTCCAGGATAAGGTGGGATTAGGGAGGGCAAGAAGTAAGTGTGGCTATAAAAAGACAAGAAGAATAATCCTGTGGTGACAGAAATATCAGCAGCAATATCCTGGTTGTAATATTGTACCCACCCTACACACACATACACACCCACACACACATGTACCATGTATTAAAGATGTTACCATTGGGGAAACTGGATAAAGGGTACAGCACCTCTCTGTATTGTTTCTTGCAACTGCATGTAAATCTACAATTGTATCAAAATAAAAACAGCTTAATTTGTTTTTATTAGTTCAACATAGTCTTACACATTGAAGGGATTCATTGCTACACATTCCTAAGAAATGACAAAGTAACTTGAATCTGATCTTTATCCAAGATCTCCCCACCTTCACCCACTCCCCAATTTCTTGTCTCCTCTGTAATTCACCCCTATTACAGATATAAACAACCATATACATATATATTAATTTTTGAAATTTCTAGATTTAGATGCCTGCCTGAGTATTATTTGACTTCTCAGGTGAGTCAAGTGTACCCTACAGTATTGGTAATCCCCCCTTTTCCCTCCCTATCCTCCTCCCACCCCTTCCTCCTCTTTCATAGCTACAGTTTCCCCAGATAATGTGTTACTTTGAATTTGGTGGGTCTATGAAATAAATTTGACTAACTTTCATCCTATCCTAGGCTTTACTCTAGCTTCCACATATGAGAGAAAACAATCAACCCTTAAATCTCTGTGTTTGGCTTATTTCACTCAACATGATTTTTTCCATTTCCATTCATTTGCCTGTAAGAGCCATGGTATCATTCTTTCTTTTTTTCCACTGTTATAATAACTTTAATTTATATTGCATTTTACAGAAGTCTATGAATGATTTTTAAAAAGCACCTCCTTGCCCCATCATGTTTCTGACAATTTAAAGTAGGCAATGATATGTGTCAACAGCTTGAGCATCGGCTTCCTGCAAGGATTTCAGATCAACCAACCACTCGCCAAATAACTTGGCAGCTGTTCTATGTGGTTTTTAATACAATGGCATATCCACTCTGATGGTAAACCTGTCCAGTCAAATCTCCACAACACACTTTGCAAAATCAGTGGTGATTAGCAAATTAGCTAGCTTTGAAACGGAGTTGTACTCGCTTGTCCGTGACAGCCTGGAAGCCAGTTTTGATACTGGCAACAGAGCATGGAGAATGACAAGTTTCACGCTATAAGAAATAGAGTTGGGGGGCTGGAGCGGGGGCTCGTCGGTTATGGCGCTTGCCCACCATGCGCAAGTACACGGGTTCAAACCCCAGCACCACGTACAACTGAGTGTCAGAGCAATGAAAGCCATGTGAAAAACTCAATAAAAATTGATTCTCTCGCTCTCTCTCTTTGTCCTTCTCTCTTTAAAAAAAAAAAGAAGAAGAAAAGAAAAGAAAAAGAAATAGAGTCGGGTGTCCTTCTGCAGGATTGTGTCCAGTGATCAGCATGTGTGGCAGGTGATGTATTCCTTAATATATCTCCTCAAGACATTTTCTATCTGTTTCTGTCGGAATCTTCCTTTGATTACAAGTTGGTTATTACCATCTATAGAACCACTTGTACCCAATTCTGCCAATAAAAATGCAAGAAGATGTTTGGGCTGACAATGTAATAGTTTACAGATATCTATAAAGTTGACAAAAGAAGTTTTCTTGGTTCCTACTGGGACAACCTGTGGAGGTTTCATTACAAATTTTCTTTTCTCTCCAGCAACCATATCTGGATTCTTTTCTCTCATGATGCTGAACACTCGATTCAGTAGCTCCTCATAGGTGTAGTCTCTTTTTGAGCCTGCCCAAGCAGGGCCTGTCTGGTTACCGAATGAGATCTCATCATCTTTTTTGCTATCTTCACCTTCTAAAGATTCATCTTTCTCTAGTATTTCATCCTCATCTGGGAACTTGACATTCTTTTTTTCTCTCTTTTTATTGCCAAGCATGATATTAAGATCGTCCTCTGGTTCAGCTGGCTCTTGAACATCACTTTCAATCTTAGGATCCTTTACACCTTCTTCAGCTTCATCAATATCAAATATCTTTTTTGTTTTTTTCTTCTTTTTCTTTTGATTAAAGAAGTTCAAGTCATCCAGATCATCAGAAGCATCTTTTTTCCTACTGTCTTCTTTATCAGCTTCCACATCTTTGTCCTCAGTTGGTTCTGGCTCCACTTATTTTGTTCCGGATGGCTGGGTTTCTTCTGTCTGGGCATCCCCTTCCACATTTAACATAAAGGGCTTCTTCTTCTTCCCTTTCTTCTTACTCTTCATAGGATCAGAAATCATCTTGTTCCCAGACATGGCTGCAGTTCGAGTGGTGGTGGCACCAACGAGAAGTCAGATGAGTCACCCCCTAGCCCAGACGGCAGCACTGTTCCTGCCAATACCTCTCCAAGCACTTCACTTGATATCATTCTTTCTAATAGCTGAGTAGAACTCCATAAAACAACTTAATTTTTAAAAATAAGGTCAAAAGTTATGTATGCACAAGTGTGTGGAACAAGTAACAACCAGCATTTATTATACCAATACACATCCTATCAGCAAAAGATGCTTTATCTGATCCACTTATAAAACCTTCTGCATTCATTTGTACAAAAAGCAGGGCTTTCAGTCTAACATTTGCTCAATACTGTGGCTATGATCAAAATATCTATTGTTTTTAGTCCTTATTCAATACCCCCTACTTCCACTAACAAGATTCCCAGAGAGGTAGAGGGGATGTTCCCCTAACAGTTGATAGAAACTCAAGGGCTCCACTCTGATCCCACATACCTAGAGGCTATGTGTGTCAACACAGATGGCCAAATGTCACATATAGTTTCCTGATGACGATACCTCCTCTCAGCCACTCTCCCAAAAGAAGGCTCCCTCCCCCAGAGTACTGTTTGCAATACTTCTGACCCTGTCAGAAGGCTCCAAAGTTGCAGTGACATCCCCACGTACACTATGCTGCCTGGTTAAAAATGCTGCCTATCTTATTTCATAGGCTCGCTCTAATTTAGATCAGACCATAATTTTCTGTCCTTATGGACTTCTTAACAAGAGACCTGTTGTCCCTCCAAATACTCAGATTTTGTAGGCACAGCTCCAATCCCCCAAACATGGCTGTGTGTGTTTGGGTCCTGGCTGTGGAGAAAATTCATATGCATTTCCACAGGTCCCTAAGTGTTATGTAAATCAGGATAGTAGTTACCTAATTAACTATTCTGTTTGTCCCCAAGCATTTCATTCAATCAATCGCTATTGAGCACCAATTTTGTGCTAGGCACTATTCTACATATTGGGGACACAACAGTGCTTGAAACAAACTTCCTGTCCTCGCATGAAGAGAAATAGAATGCTACACAAACTAGGTAATTTTAGGGTTATATCAGCAAACATCAGAGTTATGTGTCAGTATTTGGGCAGGGGTGGGGGGAGATACTTTAGATAAAATGGTCAGGGAAGCCCCCTTCACAGTGAAATTTGAGCTGCAATTAAAAGATGGATGCTGGGGCTGGAGTGGTGGCTCGGCGGTTACGGTGCTTGCCTGGCATGCACAAGTGCGCAGGTTCAAACCCCAGCACCACATACATAACTGCCTGAGCAATGAAGGCCATGTGAAAAACTCAATAAAAATTGCTTCTCTCTATCTCTTTTTCTCTCACTGTCCTTCTCTCTTTAAAAAAAAAAAAAAAAAATGGATGCAAGCCAGCCATGGAAAGCAACTGGAAGGACATTCCAGGGCAGAGAGAACATCTGAGTCAGGTCAATGGCATTCTGTGGCATTGAGCTTGATGTGTTAAATAAATTGAAAGATGGTTGGGAGGTTAAGCAGGATCTCTCTGCTTTGCCCCTCTCCACCTTCACCTTCTGTGCCTTCTGTCTTTGTTCTGTCACTTTAACCAGACAATGTTTTCATGAGTCTGGCACTTGATTCTGGGACTCATTTCTACTTGTGGCCTGGACTTTGTGTTAGCAAAGCTCTTGTTCTCCCCTCCCAGCCCTAAGTTCTGATCAGCTAAGGGCACTCATCTCAGCCTCACAGAAGTGCTCTGCATTGATCATTCTGGCAGTTGGACACTGGCCATTTGAAGCAGAAAACACAGAGTAGCTCATTCCCCAACCATATACCAGCCGTACACCAGAACTTCCTCCACATACCACAAATTGACTGCCACAAGAGTTGTGTCACAGGTCTCACCCACAGCCTTACCCACTGACCAGAAGCACAGGCAAGCACTCAGCAAAGCAGAAGCCAGCTGATGATCCACAGCATCATCTTCTGGGCAGCTATATCTAACAATGGCAATTTTTCCTTTTCTAACACAGCAAGATTTTTTCCCCTTGCTACTATTTTATATTAATTCACTACTGGTTAGTTATGTGGTAAAAGCTGTTAACTAAAAAGAGATGATTAATTGAGCAATAAGAAGAATCAGAAGTTGTGTACTGATTTAGGATACTTGCAAAATATTTCCTGGTTCAGCAGAATCTCCTCTGAACTTCTGCTGCTGCCCACCCACAAGGTGGCTTCCAGCACCTTTACATTCCTAGGCTCATGACTCTTCCACACCTGGACCTCAATAGTACTCCTCCATGCCTATGAACATCATTCCACCTGCCAGGCCATTTCTATCTCCTGCTCAATTCACGTCGCCTGCATTTCAGCATCCAATTCCCATTGCAGCAAGCTCTACTGAGCTGTGAAAAATGTGCTACTAAACAAGTTTCTAACCCTCTGAATGTTTATCTAAATGCAGAATGTGATGAATATTGACAAAAACACTGTATGTATCAGAAAGAATATTTCTGTTGTGTATGACAGGCATTCAACTCAAACAAGTTTAAAAAGGAGATTTGGGGTTTGTGTAATTAGAACATTCAAGGATAGAAATTGGCTCAGGATCTCTGAGGACTCAAACAATAGCAAGATTCATTGATTCTGTTTCTTCTCTCTACTGCCCCCATATGTGTCTTTCCCTTTCTATCCCCATCTCATCCTCACTTCTGATTCTCTCTCCATCCTTGTTCTCTCCAAAGCAGACAGTCCTGGTTTCCATTTTCCCTGCTTAGCAACCTGTGGATGGAGAGGGCTTCTCTACCAGCATCTCTCTATCAAAGACTTGATGGATCGAGCTGGGATCCCATGACAAGCCCTGGCTTACTCACTGGGGACAGGGATACAAGATCCTGGGATCAGCAAGGCCTGGCTCATGAGCCCACCCCTGCATCCCAGAATGGGGATGGAACTAAACAGTACTATGATGGGCAGTCACAGAAGAACCACGTGAAGTAGAAAGTGGCAGACGCTACAGTTCAGTTCATTCAACACTTCCTCTGTAGTCCTTTCAACCCTCTGCTACACAGACTGGAAAGCTAAAGCCACCATTTTGCAGACAGCCTTGCAGTGAGGGTGCAGGTTTATGATCCAAGTCCTACCCAGAAGATGTCCCCAAGGAAAGTGGGCAAGATGAACATGAGTGGGTGGGTGGGTGCAGAGTCATCAGATTTTGAAGACGACAGATGCCTTTGGTGCTTTTGACTAGCTGTGCCCATGGCTCCATACATATATCCCTCACATCATAGGTGGTCCATGAATACAACTTCATAGTTTCTGCTATAACTAGTGGTGTGGTTGTGCATATTGGACGGTGTCCCTAGCTCTGTGGCATCCAAGCTTCATTCCCAGGTCCTCCCATAAACTCTAAAAGCATCTAATAACTCTATAACAAACTCCTTTCTTCACAAGCTGGCTAGTTTGGTATAAAAATAAAACTAAAACCATACCCTGCTGCATTATGCAGATATAGACATTATGTCTACAGTCAGGAAAATAAGAAGACACTTTCACCTGACCCTCCTCCACAAAGTAGACATACAAAAAAAAAAAACCCTATTCTATCTAATCCTGTTCCCCAAAATAAATGAAATATTGAATCTTTTTTTAAGTTACTGACTTCTAATAAATACGATTTTATTGGGGCTAGAGCAGTGGCTCAGCAGTGGAGCGCTTGCCTGGCATGTACATGAACTCCAGTACCACACACAACTAAGTGTTGGAGAAACTAAAACCAGATGAAAAAATAAATAAAATTGATTCTTTCTCTCTTGCTCATGCTCTCTTTAAAATTATATATATATATATATATATATATATATATAATTTTATAACTTTATTTGGCTTATGCTTGTATCTAAACATATGATACAGTCTTTGAGGTTATAACACTCTTATAACTGCCCTTTTTCATAATGAACTTAGTAACAGCAAACTTGATAATACTGAACTTAAATACCTGTTCTATATTTGGCAAGTCTGAACTCCCTTCTAACTCCCTTGCAATTCATCTTTGCAAGATAACATTTTTCTTTACTAAATGATTTTGTAGCTGTGTCTTCTTTTCACAGTAGGATCTTGCTGGAGTTTTGATCTAGAGTGTCCTCCAAAAACTGAAGTATTGAAGACTTAATCCCCAGCCTGTGGTGCAACTGGAAGGTGGTAGAACTTGTAAGAGGTGGACTGTAGTAGAAGGAAGTTAGGTCATGGGAGCATGTCCTTGAGACAGATATTGGGATCCTAGCCATCTTCTCTCCCCAACCCCTCTCTCTCTCTTTCCTGGATGCCATGAAGTGAGCAGGTTTGCTCTATCACACATTCTCCACCATAATGTTCTCCTTTACCACATACCCAAAAGCAATGGAATCAGTTGGTCATTGAATGAAACTTCTAAAACCACGAGCCAAAATAAATCTTTCCTCTTTGTAAACTGATCATCTCAGGTATTTTGTCACAGCAGCAGAAAACTGACTAACACAGCTCTGTTGTCTGCAGCTGAGAACCCTGATGAATAATGCAGTGAGGAGTCAACAGTAGGTATGCAAATGTTGAGGGAGGGCAGTGATGTTAGTGGGAAAGAGCTTGGTAAGGAAATGAAAATAGAAAACGTCCCCTGAATCATTTCACAAGGTTACTATGATGTTGGAATGAAAGAATGTGGTATGTGTTATTAAATGGAAAGCATAATGTAAACATAAGGCTAACACAGTCTTCTTATTTGCTATTTACCATGTTGGAGGATAAGCTGAAGATCAAATGCACCTAAATTACCAGGAAGTACAGCTCTCCCATTAGCAAAATCCTCCATGACTGACCTTATTAGAGACCTTCTATAAATTTCCTAAATTCCACATATATATTGTCTTTCTAGACTACGTGACAGTATTTAGAAAGCAACATTGCCTATAGAGTCATTTATCCCTATGCTAGTCATTGATTAAGTTTTTGGTTGGTGGAAACTTCATAAGCACTGGCAAGTATCAGGTAGAACCAACAGGACAAAAATAGAAAGGAAACTTATACTGTACACCAAATCCAGCATGGATTTGAGGAGAGGCATGGGAACAATCAATTAATTATACCTGTAATATTTTTTTATTTTTATATAATTTAAAAATAAATAGTATAAAAAGATTTGAAACAAATATTATAAAATCTGTTATTTCTGAGTGGTGGATTTAATGACAATTTGTTAAATTTTTTCTACATTTTTGAAACCCCTCAAAAGAAAAAAAGTGAGGGGGACAGAAAGAAAAGACTGTATGCTTTATACTTTGCCACTAACTTCTATTTTATCCACACAAAGGGAAAAAAATAACAAAAACAAAATATCAAGCTATAAAATCCAAAACTGATAATAAATCATTAAATATTGATTTAAAGGGCCACAGTGCCTAGCTCTGTGGCTTTGACTGAAAGTTTCATAGAGCATGATTTGGTGAAGCAAGTTTTTGGTACAGGTCAGAAAGAGTTGTTTTCCAGGATGCCTCAGAATCAAGTGTGGCCACCAATCAAAATATTGTTTAAGTCTGTTTGAAGACATTTCTCTATAAACTGCTTGGAATATAAAAGCAGAAGAAAACAACAACTAATTTCCTGGATCAAGAGCATCTGAATTTCCAGTATAAGGCTGTCAAAAGAAATCTCTATGTGCTGAGGGAGGGACATTGCTTCATTTTTTTGATTGATACAGTGATAACTGGGAGGGCTTATAAAGTTTGGGCCTTACCTTACAGTGTGAGAAGAGAGGCTTTACTTATCATTATTTTCCCATTGTCAGTAATCACTTATAATGCCCTAGCTTCATGATAAAATTTTAGTAGAATCAAACTTATGCAAGTCAAAATTATATAATTAAATTTTATAATTACTGATTGTTCTAATCTTAGGAATGGAGTCCTGTACAGGAGTTAGCTACACAACAGGTAAAACACTACTGCAAGTATAAAGACTAAAAGATCCAGGGCTGGAGCAGTGGCGGTCACGGAGCTTGCCTGGCATGCGCAAGTACCCAAGTTCAAACCCCAGCACCATGTACACAATGAAATCTCAGAGCAACAAGAGCCACATGAAAAACTAAATAAAATTGATTCCTTCTTTCCCTCTCTCTCTCTCTCTCATTGTCCCGCTCTTTTAAAAAAAAAAAAAAAGACTAAACGTTCTAAGGCTGGGTTTAAAACTATTTTAGATAAAAATCTCAAATTTGTCCTCCTCCCAAATCTCAGGCTTGCCCCATTCTTGCATTTGACCTAGCAATTGCATTTTAAGATACCCAGGAACTATGGTATTAAAAGGAAAGAAAAATAATTTTAATGTTTTATGAGTATAAAATAATAGGGAAACAAATTTTACTTATGCATCCATTCCATAAATTTTATTGAAGTCCCACATTATGTATCAAAAGCAGGTAATTAGATGCAAATGGGTTTTTTCCATATTTTTATTGGTGTATTATAGATGTACACAATGAAGGGATGTTACATATTCACACATGCGCATGACACAACAATATAATTTGGTCAATATCACTCCCCAGTGTTTTCCCTTTCCCTCTTTCTGGTCCCTTTCCTCTACTCTTCTGAACTCGGTTTGGTTTTCATGAAATCCCCCCATCATCTTTCTTTTCCTTTAGCTCTAGTTTTCATTTCTGAGAGAACGTATGACCCTTGACTTTCTGAGTCTGGATTATTTTGCTTAACATAATATTCTCAAGTTTCATCCCCTTTCCTGCAAATGACATAATTCCCTTCTTTATGGCTGAATAAAGCTCCATTGTGTAAATATGTCACACTTTCTTTATCCATTCATCTGCTGATTGACACCATGGCTGGTTCCACAGTTTGACTACTGTGAATCATGCTTCTATAAACGTGAGTATGCATGTTATCACTGTAGCATGATAACTTTAATTCTTTAGGATAAATACAAAGGAGTGATATAGCTGGGTCTTATGATGATTACATGCCTAGACTTTTGAGGAACCTCCATACTGATTTCCAGAGCGATTATACTAATTTACAATCCCACCAACAGTGTAAAAGTGTTCCTTTTTCTCAACATCTTCTTCAGCATTTATTAGTGTTTGTATTCCTTTTTTTTTTTAAGAGAGAGAGGGGCAAGGAGTGAGAGAGACAGAGAGAGAGAAACAATTTTAGTTTTTCATGTGACTTCCGTTGCTCTGACACTTCACTGTGTACATGGTGCTGAGGCTTGAACACAAGTCTTTGAACATGCCAGGCAAGCGTCACCACCGCTCCAGCCCTTAGTGTTTGTATTCTTGATGCTGCCATTTTAACTGAAGTGAGATGAAATCTCAGGGTAGTTTTGATTTGTATTTCCCTAACTGCAATTAATGTTGACCATTTTTTCATATATTTATTGGCCACCGGCATTACTTCTTTTGGTAAGTACCTATTTAAGTGACCCATTTATTTATTTATGTATTCATTTTTAGAGAGGAACAGTGAGAGACAGAGACAGAGAGAAAGGGAAAAGGAAAATTAATTTTATTATTTAGTTTTTCATGTGGCTTTCATTGCTCCAAGACTTCATTGCGTACGTGTGCTGGAGTTTGAACTCGGGTCCTTGTGCAGGCCAGGCAAGGCCAAAACCACTGAGCCACCACTCCAGCCCCAAGCAATCCATTTATTAATTGGGTAATTTGTGTGTTTTTTTGGTGTAAGTTTTTTTTGAGTTCTTTATATATTCTGAATATTAATCCTTTGTCAGAAGAGCAGCTAGCAAGGTTTTTCTCCCATTTTGTAGCTTCTCTCTTCACATTGCTAATGTTTCCTTTGCTGCACAAAAGCGTTTAATTTGATGCCATCCCATTTATTAACTCTTGGCATTATTTCCTGAACTTTAGAGATCCCATTGAGAAAGTCTTTGCCTGTGCCTGTATGTTAAAGTGTTAACCCTACATTTTCTTCTAGGAGTTGCATAGTTTCTGGTCTAACTCCTAGGTCTTTGATCCATTTTGAGTTGACATTTGTGCAAGCTGAGAAAAATGGGTTTAAATGTTCTTCTCCCAAAACTTCCACTGTACCTCAAACCACTTTACTCCTTTCAGGTACTCTCAAACGATGAGTTCATTTCTTTGCATCCAAACTCAAATTTGCCTAGCACAAATATTCCAATATCCAACTTGAATTTGAATTTCACAAATATTCCAATAGTCTGTATTCAGGCAATTCTCCCACAATTTTTAATATGCCTTTATTTATTTTTTAAAGAAAGAAGCAAATTTTATTTAGATTTTCATGTGACTTTCATTCCTCTGACACTGTTTTGTTTATGGTCCTGGGGTTTGAATTCAAGTACTGGCACATGCAAGGCAAGCGCCATAACCGCCGAGCTACCACTCTAGGCCCTTAATATGCCTTTATTAAGCCTAATTTATTTCAGTATAAATGTTTATTTTTAAAAAACTAATAGGGGCTTGAGTTGTGGCTCAATGGAAGAGCGCTTGCCTAGTACATGTGAGGTGATGGGTTCTATTTTCAGCACTGCATAAAAATAAGTAAATAAAATAAAAGTATACCATTCATCTACAACTAAATAAGTAATTAAAAATATTAGTTTGAGGGGCTGGAGCGGTGGTGGCTCAGTGGCTGCAGCACTTGCCTGCCATGCACAAGGACACAGTTTCAAATCCCAGCACCATGTACACAACAAAGTGTTGGTACAACGAAAGCCACATGAAAAACTAAATAAAATTGATTCTTAGTCTCTATATCCCTCTCTTTCTTTAAAAAAAAAATATATATGTATATATATATATATATATTAGTTTGAACCATAAGAAACTGCACTGTTTAAAGTTCAAAATGATCAAATATTGAAAAGATATCTACATATCTTAATGTTTCTTAAGCTATATTCCCAAACTTAATTTTTCTTAATCTTCCCAGGCATCTTTACTTGGACTTGGATCAGATCTCACCACATCACTTTACAGCGATCTAAATTTTGGTTAAATGCCTTCTGGAATCAAATCATTCCACTTTCTGCTTTTAATATGCTTTCCTTATTCTTCAACTTCTGATTCTGGCAACACAGCAGATGAAATTTTATGAATTTAGAACTCTGCTACAAAGAGGTAAAATAGGCTGGGTGAAGCAGAAGACCTTATCTTTAAATTCATAGGTGAGTTTAACAGACATAAAAGGAAATTCCCCACTGCATGAAACAAAGGGAGAACTGAATGCTTGTATTGGGGTATGATGTTTCAGACTTGGAAAAAGGCCCTCACAGATAACTTCAGGTTTCAACAACCACATAGGAACTAAATACCAGATCCTGAATACTAGATTCAGAGAGTTGAAATGGAAAGCCCTGTGTAAATCCAGAATATTGAAGGGTGGCCATTTCAATGAAAAAGAGGCTAACACTGTCCTCCACCTCAGAGAAATGACAAAAAAGAATGTGTCTTTTCCTGTGGCTGACGTCTTTGGCTGGTGATTACCCTGAGACACCTGGCAAAAGCAAATGGCAAACCTTTCTGAAGGTCACTTCTATAGCCAAGATCTCAGAGAATGCCTCAGAAAAAGGAGATGAGCTCATAATCAAAAACTCAGAAACACACACAAAAAAATGATCCAACATAGGTGAGAGTTTGTAGATGCAATAAACATCCCAAGATAACAATTTGAAATAGTGCTTAAAATTATAAAAGAGACTGCTTTAACATGTACTTGAGATTTAATTTATAGTAAGACTGAGATGTGTTACTGGTCCTCCAAAGCAAGAAGCATACCATTTCATACAGAGCCATGTGAATTTAAAACATGTAGATACCATGAGGGAGGGAGGTGCTGGGACTAAGCTTCATTACCATAGAGTATTCTCTATTGGGCAGGAAGTAAAGCACAGAGGTCCAGAATATGGTCTTCACATAGCAATGAAAGTTGGATGTACATAAAAAATGCAAACAACTTTGGGCTTTGGTTTAGCCCTCCGATTAATGAATGTCAAATCAACAAATCTATGAAAGTTGGTTAGAACAGAAAAGAGGAAACTAAAATAAAGAAAGAACAAGACATTAGTATCAGTCTAATACCCATCTGCTCCTGTATAGATGTGTCTAAAATCCTCAACTTTTCTAAATGGGCTACATGCCATAGGTTTGCCCATATGATGTGACTGGCAATTTCTAAAAGATTGATGCCACACATTTCTCTGTTGTTATCAAATACATGAAATGCTAAAGTTATTCACCCTTTCCACTTAAATAATGAACTTCTTTATTTAAAAAGTAACTTTAAAGGTCAGTACATTAATACATTAACAGCTGTTAACATGAACATTTAAAATGGTTTCTTTGGGGTTGGAACCGTGGCTCAGAAGTTGGAGCACCTGCCTGCCAAGCATGAGGACCCAGTTCAAACCCCAACACCACACATACAACTAAGTATTAGAAAAACAAAGATCAGATGAAAAAATAAAGTTGACTCTATAACAAATAAATAAATAAAGTTTTTTCTTTATTTAGCATGCCACCATGGAATACAGGATATCCATATACATGAGCAACTCAGAATAACATCACTGGGCATCCAAAATGCTTAAAAAAAAAAAAACTAAGAAGAAATGGAATAAAAGCTCTGAAAATGAGGGCTGGTTTTCTGAGGATAAAATTTTATTGCTTTTTAGTTTTGCCTGGGGTAAATCCTTCCAAATTTTGCTTAGACTCAATCCTACCTTCTAACCTAAGCAAAAAATCCTCTAAGTTTCTATGCTATACGTCTACTAATGATTTTCTAGTCAACTAGCGTGGATGTTTCTTGAAACGAAAAGAGTTTTCCCAACAACTTCTAGACACTACTCAATCTAAGTGGCTTATTCAGAAAAAAAAATGATATGTGGAGAAATCTTTGGCAAATTATGGAAGAAATACTTTCAGAGATTTAGACAGACCTAAGGAAAATATAGCTATGTCTGTTTCTTCCTACTTTGGGACAAATTTTCTCCCATTCTACAAAATCACAGCCAATAATAAAGTAAAAGTATACTTTACTTGCAGAACCAGGGATATTTGGAAATGATATTTGGGACAAAAAAAGGAAGCGGCTAAATTCAGACAGTGAATTAGTTACTTTTGTCTACCAATATCTACTACTATACCTTAACTATCAACATGCAAAGAGATATTTTAACACCATATAAACATTCCTCTGACAGGGTCCCATCAAAGGTTAAACTTCTCATCCTAAAGCAAAGAATGACCACATTTAAGCAGGATAGAACCACAGATTAAGTAAGGTCTAGAACAAAAAAGGACCAGGGAAGAAAAACAAGACAACTGACCACAGTTCAAATACATATATCCTCCTGCTCCAGTGAGCTCATTAACACTGAACATGTGTAAAAGTAGAATTATTTTAAATATTTCTGGAGCCAGCTATTTTATATGAGAGTGGTTCCTATTAGAAACATTATTGTAGCAGAGTTATGATACAGTCAGATAATTTATCAATATCCCCACAGTTAAAAAAAAGACTGAGCCCTACTCAGACAATTTATTACAACACATGAAATGAGCCTTATTGCTAATTTAGGTTGAAGAATCTAAGAAACACAGGAAGCTATTACCTGATTCTATTACAAATAAGTCTCTGTTAGTATGCTATAGATCAGTCTTTAGTCTCCTCTAGACTCTGGGAAATTCTGCTTCTAAATCATGTTTCAAAGGAACATAAATTGTGAAAAAGGAAAAAAGATTTATTTTTCTCTTATTTATTCCTTGTCAAAGATTTATGATAATCCTTCAATGGGATGATGGCATCAAAAGTGTTCATAAGATCCACAGTAGTGTCAAGACAATCCACAGGGAGAAGAACTGTCTTTTCAAAAATGATTCTGGAACAACAGGATATCCACATGCAAATGAATGAACTTGGATCCCACGCTCACAACATACACAAAAATAAACACACATGGATCAAAGACCTAAAATAAATGAATCAAAGAGTTAAATTATAAATCTCTCACCAAAACTTTAAGAGTTGCATATTTAGAACCTTGGATCAGGCAATGATTTCTTAGATATGACAACAAGCGCACAAAACAACAATAAAAATTAAACAAATTGGGCTTCAATAAAACCCTGTGTTTTAAAGAACAGAACAAGAAAATGAAAAAGACAACCCATGAAATGGGAAAAATTACTTGCAAATCAAATTGATAAGGAACTGAATGTATAAGGAACTCTTACAAACAACAATAAAATGGCAAATACCCCCATTTAATTATTCTTTGTGGTACTAGGAATCAAACCTAGGGCCTCACTCATGCCAGGCAAGTACCCTATCTCTGAACTACATCTCCAGCCCTTTTTCTTTGTGTTTTATCTTGTTTTGTTTTGAGACAGTGTCTTACTAAGCTGCCAGTATGGTCTGAATATTAAAATGTTCCTGCCTCAGTTTCCCAAGAAGCTGGGGTTACAGGTATATCCCACCACACCAGGCTTAAATACCTCAATTTAAAATGGGCAAAAGATCTGAATATATATTATTCCAAAGAAGAAACACAAATGGATAATATACACATGAAAAGATAACTGAACAACATTAGTCATTAGGGAAATATAAATCAAAACCACAATGAGATAATACTTCATATCCATTAGAATGGCTATTCTCAAAAAGAAAAAGAATAACAAATACTGACAGGTCATGAAGAAATTAAAAACCTCACATGGGAATAAAATTTAAAAATTGCTAGTGGGAATAGAAAATGATGCTACCACTTTGGAAAAGTTTGGCAGGCAGCTCCTAAAAAAGGTAAACATAAAATTACCATATGACCCAATTGTTTTACTCCAAAGTATACATATCCAAAAAAACTGAAAACATGTCAACATCAAAACACAGACATGAATATTCATAGCAGCATTATTCATTAATAGCCAAAAAGTAAAAATAACTCAACTGTCATCAAATGATGAAAGGATCCACAAAATGCAGTATACTCTTACAATGAACATATACATATATGTATAAAATATATATATATATCTTTTTTTGGAAGAGAGAGAGGGACAGTGAGAGAGAAAGACAAAATCCATTTTACATAGTTTTCATGTGGCTTTCGCTGCTCTGACTCTTCATTGTATACATGGTGCTAGGGTTCAAACCCACATCCTGTGCATGCTAGGAAAGCGCCGTAACCGCTGAGCCACCACTCCAGCCCCAACAAAGAATATATTATTCAACAATAAAAAAAAAAAAAGGAATGAAGGGGCTGGAGCAATGGCTCAGTGGTTACAGCACTTGCCCGGCATACACAAGTATATGAGTTTACCCCCAGCACCCACAGCACAATTAAGTGTCAGAGCAACAAACGCCAAGTGAAAAACTCAATAAAAATGATTCTCTGTCTCTCTCTCTCTCACTCACTGTCCTGCTCTCTTTAAAAAAAAAAAAAAGAAGGAATGAAGTTCTGATACACACTATAACATGGATGAAACCTAAAAATATGCTAAGTGAAAGAGGCCAACCACAAAAGACCACTTATTGCTTGATTCTAGACATTTCCATGTGAAAGGTCTAGAACAGTAAAATCCATAGAGAGAAAATAGATTACTGGTTGCTTATGGTTCAGGGTATTGAGGGAAACCAGGGAACAACAGTTAAAGGATATACGGTTTCTTTGTGGGATGATAAAAATGTCCTGGAACTCAATAATGGTGATGGTTGCACAACTCTGTGAATATACTAAAAACCACTGAAGAGTATCCTTTAACTGTGTGAATTCTTTAGTGTACAAATTTTATCAATAAAGCTATCTTTTTAAGGAAAAAGTTTTTTGAAGGATAATTTAACTTCCAAGAAGAATTGGAAAGTGGAAATATAAGCATACAAAGGTCAAGAAAGGAGAAGCATACAGTTAACAGCCACCATTTCATTCAGATGGAGTCCAAATAAATTTTGTTTCTAATATATCATAAAAGAATGGGTTAAGAATGCACCCATCATATGGAAATCAAAGACAGAATGAGGAAATTACACTAAGTTCATCTACCCATATTGCATAAGCTAAATGGTGTTTATTCATATCATCTGTTGAACAGATTCAACAAGTCAGACCCTACCTTTCCATTTTGTTTGTTTTTTTCTTTTTCCTTCCTATGCTGGGATCAAACCCAAGACTTCTCACATGCTAGGAAAGCACTCTACCACCCAGTTCTATCCCCAGCACTCCCATACTCCCTTTGAAATGAATACTTTAATAATTACCACATAGAATCAAGCCCCAGATAAATTAGACCATTACTTGGAGTCATCAATTTCATGCTGCCTCACTATAGACCTGTAAGTGTATTGGTGTACTCAGGCTGCTGTAACAAAGTACTATAGAAGGATGACTTATACAACATTTATTTCTAACAGTCTGGAAGCTAGAAAGTACCAGATCAGGTGCCAACAGAGACAGACTGGAGAGAATTCTCTTCGTGGCTTATAGACAGCAGTCTTCTTGTTATACAAGTAAGTTCTCTCACACTAGTCCCATCATAAGGATCCCCTCCCTTGTGACCTCATCTAAACTTGATTAACTCCCAAAGGTCTCACCTCTTAATACAATCACATTAGGGTTAGAACGTCAACATATGAATTTGAGGGGGATGCAAATATTCAGTCTATAACAGTAGAGAAAGGGAATACATGGTGGTTTGGTAGGAGGAAGGAAAGCTGATTTATTTTAAAAGAAATCTTGGTGTTGGATACATAAATGCTGGCTATTGTCCACAGAGATAAATTTCTTTAATTATTAAAATATTCATTTACTAAAAACATCTTCTATGTCTTCAATGATAGGCACAGATAACAAGCAATCTGTGCAGACGTAGCTTAGAGGTAATAAGCTAGGTCACAACTACTGACCTTTTTAAAGTCAAAGCACCAAAGAGGAGCCCAGCGCTATAAGCACTTGAACTAAGAATCCAAGAAGAATGAGGAAAAGAAAAGGCCAATCCTATGGAATTCAATCCAAAGTATTTATTGGAAATGATGACTCCAAATCTTGCTGAGTCTTTGATTTCACATTGTTGATTACTAAAAATGATGCAAGCCATCTATTTACTGAAAGAGAATCTAAATTATTTGACTCTCTTTCAAGATCCTCTGCATATCTGAAGAAATCCCAGTATGTTCCATAAAGAAATCAGAGAAACACTAGTTTACACAAACCCCCAAAATGTGTATTATCTGAATAATAAGATACGTAACTCTTCAGTTCATTCTCAACACAGTAAATAATGTTCCCAATGGTTGGAATATTAGTTATTCCAAGTTGTTAGGGATTTTTCCTATTATAGGACACTAGAATAGTTTCCAAAAAGAGCAGCAAGACATCAACAGTACAAAGGAATTATTTTCATATAATAATGGGTCTCTGAAAAGCCTAATTTAAAATCTATTTAGAGAATATAGGACATGCACTTGAATTTGTCTAAAGGGAAAAACAAAGGAGAAACTCATTTGTTTATGTTTGGGGACAGAGGAAATAAGGAAACTAAATCAGTTATTTATACTAGATACTGTTATATCCTCCTACAATTCCACCTTTCTCCTATTCCTAATCTATTATTTTTTGAACTAAGCTTCCCAAGTTTACTTGCCCTGCAGCTGACTGCACATGGCTTAGGAACATAAAGTCTGAGACTCAGATGGCATTACCAGCAGAATATGAAGTAGATGGACGCATCTGAAGGGATCAGATCCTTAGAGAACAATGAATCAAGAATACCAATAAGTAACAAATACACAGGGCAATATTACAATTCAGTTAAGCTTTGAAGGAAAACAAAATTCTATCTACATTTATATTTTCTGAAAATAAAAAGAAGCAAATGGAATTCTCTCTTAGGAGGTCCCAAGTAATGTGAAAGGGGGAAAATATGTCCCATTAGTGGGTCAAGTCAGGTATATCAAGAGAAAATCAGTCTCCTCTTTAGAGTGATCCATGAAAGCAGTTTTGCATGCCATTCAAAAGTGTTGTATGGTAAAGAACTGAAATAAGAGCATATTTAAGAATTCCTGTATCCAATGCAAGCTAAAAAATTGGAAAGGATATGGGAAACAGAAGTAATATTTATTAAATACTCACTATTCAGAAGTAATATTTATTAAATACTCACTATTTGTTGTCTTTCACACACATTCTCCATCTTCTATTTCAATAGTAATTTTTTTAGTTGAAACATGAAAAATTTTCCCCCAACACCATCTTTGAATCAAAGTTACCAATGGGGAAACACACACACACACACACACACACACACACACACACACGGGCATTTTATTTCTGCAGGAGACAACCAGCAAAAATATAAACATAGTCCTTTTTCCTGCTTCCCCTACACTACTGTCCACACTGTGTACTGAAATTTAATTCCATGTATCACACCTAGTATCTATTAGATATTCAGTAAGTGTTTGCTAAATGAATGTTGAAAGTATTTGGAACACAGGCTTTTGTTAATATGCACTTAATGTTCACTCATAAAAACACATCTTAAAACACATACACATAAAGATATTGTCACAGTAATGTCTACTTCAGACAATGCCCTTGTGACAAAAAGTAGAAGACAAATATTACAACAGAATGGAATGAAATGATGACATTTAGAGGAAATATGAAGGGAAATTCCAAAGACTTAAAAATTCCTCCAAATATGGTCTTTTTTTTATGTCACTTATCCTGGTTTCCATGCAAATTCATAAGTCCTGGGAAAAATAATCCATCCCTACTTTGAAACTTTAAGTGCTCTTGCCCATAATATCACTCACAATCACAAACATTCTTTTCACACCCTTACAAATGCCACATCAGAGAATTTACACATACTTACAAATAGTGTGCACTGTTTGACAAACCTCGATAGAAGTGAATATTAATTGTACCATTTGTCATTTAAAGGGTAGTCTCATTTAAGAGTAGTGAGAAGCACAGGTAATTTTTACTAGAGGACATAAGTTTTTACTAGCCCCTCATTAGTCCATTGATCTTTTCTTCCCTGAAGACGGGAAGAAATCTGTTGCACTTGTCTTGGTGTTCTTTTGTTTTCTGCTATTTTGGTTTTATACTTCAAACAAAATATACATAGAAAAATAAAGTGGGTTTTGTTTTATTTAGGGGTTTTCAAACTAGCTGAAGGCAACATTAACTTCACAGGTTTGTTTACCAGCAGGACGGCGTTCCGAAGAAGCAAGCCATAAAATATGCAGAAAATAAGGCTCTTTGAAAATAACATTTTATATAATGGAAATGAAAACACATCTTTAACAGAGTAACATCTCTTCAACAGCAACAAAAATCCCACTGAACCTTAATTCTTATTTGTAAACAAGAGCTGGAGCCAGCGCTGCTCCCTGGCACCCAGCAGGTAAGGAATGTGTGCACAGCCCAGCGCCCATCCCCAAGCGTTCCTCAAGGGCCCTCTAAACGGGAGAATGACCTCTGCGGGGACCAGGCACCATCCTCGGGCCTAGAGAAGGTCCTATTGGCACTGTTCTGCTTCCAGCTTGCGGACTGAGGTCGATCCCCTCCCGCTGCCCAACTTCACTGCAGTTACCCCAGGATTCTTAAACCTTCATCTACTATCGTACTTGGCCAGCACCCCACACCACGCGGCTCGGGTTAGCGCGGATCGAAGCTCCCGCAGCCGGTGCCCTCGGGCAAGCCCGGCCCGGAGGCGGCGTCGCAGGTGGCTTACCTAGCAGCGAGCCTATGAAGATGACGACCTGCACCGTGGTGGTGAACTGGCGGTACAGCTGCGCCTCACCCAACTCCCCGAGCACGCTGCGGTTCGCGCCCGCAGCCTCGGCACCCGACGTGTTGCGCGGCTCGCTGGCGTTTCGGGAGACCCAGCTCGCGTTAGGTCCCATGGTGAGGCTGGGGCTCCGGTTCCGCTCTCCGCCCGCCAGCCTCGGAGCCCCGCGTGGGTGGCTGGCGGAGTCCTGGAGAGCCGGGGCAGCCGGCGGGTCCCCTCACATCTCCACATCGCCTGGGAGGCGGGGTGGGAGAGAGGCGAGGCCGCGCCCCACGCCTGTTCCCTCTGGGGTCCCTGTCAGTAGACGACACAAGAAGGCGGCAGGGTCAGAGACCAACAGACGACGTCCAACCCGCCTCCAGTGGGGTCAGCGCGACCAAGCCCACTCAGCAGAGATGGAAACTGGGAAGGAGGCATTTGATGGTCGAGGAGGGAGCTCTCCAACCCCGCCACCCCGATCAACCTCAGCTTCCTCCACCCGCAAAGAGCCGGGGTACCCTACGCTAGTCCCCTTGGAGTGGCGGGCTCTGCCTCTCAGAGGGAAGAGAACATTTCACTAAAGCTATTGGGGTTTTTTTGGTTTGTTTGTTTTTTGTTTTTTTTTTTCAGTCCTGCTGGCTTCGAGGCTGGGTGACAGTGTGAAACCCACGAAATGCCCAAGCCGAGTGGTCGGGGCTGAGCCTGCGGGCTCAGAGCCCCAACACCCAGTCGGCGCCCCAGGCCTGGGTGGAACACCCAGAGTCTCCTGAACAGCACGGCCCTGCCGGACTGGCTGTCAGCCAGGACGCCCCCGGCAGTCTCCTCTGAACCTGCCCCTTGCTGGGGGCTCCGTCCTCCCGCCTCGGCATGGCGGCAAGGACCACGTTCCGCAGCCCCTCTTTGCCTCCACACGGCCAGGAACCCTCTTTCCTTGCCCCAGTCGGGCCCTTCGCGGCTGGGACGGAGCTTGGTGACCCGCGGGAACAATACAGGACACCCCTGGAGGGCCAGTGGAACCGCCCCCTCGGCAGCCGGGCTCCCGGCGCGCGCCCGCAGCAGCCAGGGGGCGCGCGGCCGGCGGGGGGGAGGTCACGTGGTGCGCTCGGCCCCGCCCCTCACGCTGCCGAGCGAGGCGGCGCCATCTTGGCCCCCTGGAGCGTGGCTTCCTCGCGGGAGGAGTGGGAGGCTCGGAGTTTAGCTGCGGCGGACAAGCTGGCGACCCCTCTCGGACTTCGCTTCCTTTACCGCAGTCGTTACCGCTCCGAGAGGCGTCCGCAAGGGCTGTCAGCAGGTTCTTAATTACAGGTCACTGCCACCTAGGCAAGAAGCCCAGGCTCTGGGCCTCTCGGTCAAGCCCGCGTAGCTGAAGCGTTCAAGAAATATGGAATTTAGGAAGCCAGCACGTGGTTTCCCAGGCCCTTTTTTAGGATTCATTTCTAAAACGTACACAGTATAATCCAAGCATAGTGGATTCTGGCAATGAAGAGTTGGGAGGAAGCAGCTACCTGCGGGCTGATACAAAGGTTGGGATGCTGGGATAAGCAAGTGAGTAAGAAATGCTAAAGAGAGGCCGAATGGAAGAAAGGGGGGGAGACAAGTATTCTGCGTAATTTGACTTCATGGCAACCGGTTTCTTTTTAGTACAGGAAGTACATGGTAGAGGGCTTTCACATAGTGAATGACAAGTTTATCTCCAAGGACAGACCCTTAAGCAGTGATTAAAATTAGTTACTTCTTGCTTACCTCAAGGATGATCCTGGTACAGTATGGCTCTTTCACTCTCACTGGTCACCCTTATTTATTCTTTGAAGGTTAAAAACCCATGTCAGGATTTTCACAATACCTGCACATCTTTATCCTCTATATAAGCAGTTGCATTAAACTTTGTGGAGACCAAAAAGGAGAGGGAAATTAATAATTACACTATTTACACCCTTCCCCCACACATTTTTTTTTTCATTTCCAGTAGTTAAAATTAGTTGTGGGAGGCTAAACATACATTCCAAGATGAAACCCCTTATATTTTAATCCATAAACTATCATAGTAGTTCGCCAACATTCAGCACACTCATTTAGGGAAGGCTGGAGAAGAATGTGCAAATAGAGTTGTTTGGTAATACTCATAAAAACACACTCTGGCCCCGATTCAAAACAATTGATTATAGGAATACAAAAATTCTTATTTTGAAGTTGTAAAGAATGAAGAAAGCTCTTATGTTTTCATTATGAAAAGACATCTCTGAATTCTCTACAGTCCCTAACTTGTTGTTAGGACATAGAATTAGTAGAATCAAGAAACAACCTAACGAACTGAGGTCACTAGCATTCTCAGACCTGAGGAAGGATTACCTTGTGAAAAAAAATAGGGCCAAGTAGAAGACGGTGGCATGATTCTTACAGCTATGTGTTTTATAAACTTTTAACTCATTAAAATGAGTCAACAGGGGCTGGAGTAACTCAGCAGTTACAGCGCTTACCTGGCATGTGTGAGGACCCAGGTTCGAATCCCAGAATTATACACAACTAAGTGTCAGAGAAATGTAAAACTAAATAAAATTGATTGGCTCGCTCTCTCTCTCTCTCTCTCCTATCTCTCTCTTAAAAAAAAATCAACAGAAGTTAAGGTTGAAGTGTAAAGTTAGAGATTAAACGTGATTTAAATATATGTTAATTGTCTATGGTAGTATCTATATATATTTATAGTGGTGCTATTTATGCATGTCTGGCCATTTACCACTACAAAACAAACCATCACAAATTTAAGGCTTGAACAACTCCACACACTGTTGATGCAGGGTTTTTGAGATGAGGCCGGATTCTCTGCTCCCGCTGGTGAATGGAGTCTGGGCCTCTACAGACTCCAGCAGCCAAAACAGCCCACTTTTAGTGTTTGCAGCCATTCCCAGATAAAGTTGGGAATTTGGGCTGGCTGCAGGTGTCTGCAGCCGAAAGTGTTAGCAGCTTCCCAGCTAAAAACTGGGTGTTGCAAGTCTTGGTGTGGTGGAAATTCATCCCAGGAATTCGGCGCCAGTCTCCTGGGTTCTTGTCTTGCGAATTTAAAGAATAAAATCCACAGACAACCACGGAAGGAGGAGTAAAAGGAGTAGGATTTATTTAGGAAGAAGAGCAGAGACTCCGCAAAGCGGAGGGGTATCTGGAAGCAGGACACCGTCTAATGGAGGTTAGGCCAGAGGTTATATTGGTTTGGCATATGAGCATAATTAACATTCATGCAAAGCAGGCATTGAGAAATGCATCAACCCCATTGGTTAAAATCTATGTAAAGCAGACATTGAAACTGGTCAAGAGTACCATTGGTTAAAACAAAAGGTGGCAAATACTTCCTAGCATCCACCTGTGACCACCCCCATCTTAGTCAGGGACTAGGGTGAGCCTCAAGGTCTTTTTGCATTTGAATGCCCTGAGCTCACCCTGTTAATCGCTCTCTGCCTCTGCCAGCTAGCTCTTGGAAGGGGCCCTCTGTCCTGACTACCTAGCCATTTCACTGTCTCTCCTAGTCCGTCTCACTATCAGCGAGGGTAGTTCAAAGTCACTGCCTGGGTCTGAAATCTAAAAGCTGTTCACCCACATGGATGGAAGGAGATGCTGGCTATTATCTGGGAACTTAACTGGAGCTGTTAGCTGAAATATCTCCATGTGGCTGCTTCGCTTCCTCACAGCCTGGCAACTATATTTGACAGTATAGCCTCCCGTGAGAAACAGTCCTAAGAAGACAAGGCAGAAGTTGCATTGACTTTTACAACCTAGTCTCAAAAGTCGCACGCTGTCACGTCCACTATACTCCCTTTCTTAAAGCAGTTCCAAAACCACTGGATTTAAGGGGAAAGGAAAGGGAGGAATGCCAAAGTTACTTTGTAAGAGCCTGCGGAATGAGAAATGTTGCAATTATTTAAGGAAAATGTTTTGCCATAATATTTTCCTTCTGCCAAAAAATTTCCATTCCAAAAAACATCCAAAATGTTCCATTTGGATATTTTTTCTGGAATTAAAGTTGAATAGGTCCAAGCTGGAGAGGTGGCTCAGCAGTTGGAGTGCTTGCCTGGCATGCACAAAGACCTGGGTTCAAACCCCCACACCTCATACACAACTAAGTGTAGGAGAAACAAAGTCCAGAAGAAAAAATAAAATTGTTTCTCCCTCTCCCTCTCTGTCCCTCTCTCTCTCTCACTTCAAAAAAAAAGTTGGTCTCTGATAAACTTATGTTGTTTGTTTAAATGGCTTTTTGGAGAGCACTTAAACTCAATATAGGAGACAACCCATTTCTAATGTTCTGGAAACCTAGGTTATCCCTGCACACAGGTAAACTGACCAACTCTCTCAAGAATAAATATTTTAGTATAGTGTGTGCAGTGGTTGGGATGGGAAGAGCATTAATCTTGGTGTCAGTTGGCCCTGGGTTTGAATGCCTGCTCCACAATTTCCAGTTGTGTTTAAGTAACAATAGGTAGTTACTTCACCTCTCTAAATTCAATTTCTTCATCTATCAAGCAGAGATAAAAATGCCTAATTAGCAACGTTGTTTTGCGGGCAATAAAATATTTAATTAATGAAAACCCCTGACAGTCTGGCACACGGTAGAACATCAATAAAGGGTAATCAAACGATCAATTCCTGTTATTGATGTTTAAAGAAAACCGATAAAGAGGAAAAACGCATTGCCTTCTAATCTTTAAAAAATTATCTGACATGGTGATGTAGCTCAGTGGTGTCAGTGGTAGAGTGCTTGCTTAGCCTGTGCAAGGCCCTCAGATCTCCAGTGTGAGCGCGAGCATGCGCTCACATACACACACACACACACACCTCCAAAGATTTAAAGAAAATGCTACTTACCAAGCCCTATATTTCAAAAAAAAAAAATGAAAGAATCACTTATTTTGAAATAGGCAAAAGACAGTAACTTTATGGTTCTTGGGGGTATGCTATATTATCATCTGTTTTAGTTTTTTTTTTTTTTCCATTGCTGTGACTAAATGACCTGAGAAGAACAATTTTAGGAGGAAATGTTAATTTTAGGGCTCACAGTTTCAGAGGTATTAGTCCATAGCTGCCAGACTCATTCCTAAAGGTTCCAAGGGAGGCAGAACATCATAGCAGAAGTGTGTGGCAGAAGGATACAGGTCAAGGCATGGGTTCAGGAGTAGTGAGACTCCACACCTAATAAAAAATATATACCCCAAAGGCAGCCCCCAATGAGCCACCTTCTCCAGCCACACCCTACTTGCCTTCAGTTGCTAATTAATCCCTATCAGAAGATTAACTTACTGATTGGGTTGTCACTCATAACACAATCATTTCACCTCTTGGCTTTTTATTACATTGTCTCACATACAGAGCTTTTGAGGGACACCTTTCATCCAAACCATAACACCATCAAAACAATTATCTGTTTAAAAGATATCATGTATTCCAAATTATCCCCAATATATACAACAGAAAATGGATCCAAGTTTCTAATAGTCTTTGTGCCTACAGATTTGCTACTGAATTCCTTAAGTATATCAGGGAGGTGGGAGCTTGAACACACATCCCTTCCCTCCCTAAAAGCCTCAGTAGTCACACACACATGCACCCACATTCACACACATATGCACACACATTATGATAATAAAGCAAATCAGACAAAGTTTTTAATAGCAAATATGCCAAACAAAAATGTCCATGAGTATTATTGCCATCAAAGGAGTCACCTTGGCAAACTATTTAGTTGTAAAGGAATATCTTGATTGCTAAACTCTTTTGGAGACTCATCTTCTATTCTTAACTTCAGAAGCTAGCATAACATTTCCAATATTCCTGGTCATAACAAATATGTCTTTTAAGAATAGCTTCTATTCCTTTTTCGTATGAGTGAAAAGTTATCTAGATCCAGGACTTGAGCAGTGGTTCAGTGATTGGAGCACTTGCTGGCATGTGCAAAGACCTGGGTTCAAACCCCAGCCCCACGTATACAACTAAGTATCAGGGAAACAAAGGCCAGATGAAAAAATACATTAAATCAATTCTTTCTTTCTCACTCCCTCTCTCTTTAAAAAAAGAAAAAAAAAGAAATTCACACCAAATCCACATTGTCAAACTTCTGAAGACATTGAAAAAGATCTTGAAAGCAGCCAAAAAGAAGTGCATATTAACTAGTGGGGGAAACCAATTTGAATGACAGATTTCTCACTGAAATCATGTGGGTCAAAAGGAAATGGCACAAACAAGTATATGAAAATATGGTCAACATCATCAGGAAAATGCACCCACAATACGATATTATCTCACCCTAGTTAAAACTAGGGTGTCAAAAAGACGTAACTAATGCTGATGAGGATGGCAAGAAAGGGAGACCCTTATACACTATTGGTGGTCATGTAAATTGACATAACCATTAAGGAAAATGGTATAGAGATTCCTCGAAGGGAAAAAAAAACAGCAATAGAAGTGCCATATAATCCAGCAAACCCACTATTGGATACGCATCCAAAGGAAATGAAATCAAGATGTCAAATACTTGCACTCACATATTGCAGCTATTTATACTGAGATATGAAATTAATCTAGGTGTCCATTGTTGATTTGATAAAGAAAATGTAGTATATATATACATGGAATATAATTCACTCATAAAAAGAGTGATGTCCTGTCATTTGTGGCAACATGGGTAAGCCTGTAGGACATTATTTTGGGTAAAATAAGTCAGGCACAAAACACAAATACTGCATGTTCACATGTGTGGAAGCTACAAAAATTAATTTCATATTAGTAGAAATTAGAGAATGATTATCAGAGGCCAGGAAGGGTAGGCAGAGGATGGAGAAAGGATTGTTAAGAGATATAGGAGCAAGCTGGATAGGAAGAATAACTTTTAATGTTCTATATAGTACAGTAGGGATGGATAATGATTAATTGTATATTTCAAACTAGCTTGTAGAGAGAATTTTGAATGTTCCCACACAAAGAGATGATAAAGGTTTGAGGGATGGTTATACTAATTGCCCTGATCACATTGTATTCATGTATTAAAATATTGCACTTTACCTCATAAATATGTATAAAAAGTATAAACTTTTTTAAATTTGTGTTTTTAAATTTTTTAGTTGTAAATGGACACAATACCTTTATTTTATTTATTTTTATGTGGTGATGAGGATCAAACCCAGTACCTTACATGTTCTAGGCAAGTGCTCTGTCACTGAACTACATACAACCCCAGCCCATAAATTTATTTTTAAAAAAGAAATTGCACAACACATTTTAAAAGAGAGATGGACAGAATAAGAGAGAAAGAGAGAACCAACTCTATTTTTTCATCTGGTTTTTGTTTTTCTGACACTTAATTGTATATATGGTGCTGGGGTTTGAACCCAGGTCCTTGTGTATGCCAGGCAAGCACTCTTAACCACTATGCTACCATTATAGCCCCTAACATTTTTCAAGCGCTGTTGACCCAGAATTTGATATAAAAAAAAAAGAAAGAAAGAAAGAAAGAAATACCATTCAGGAATGAAGGGGAAGAGAATTGTTTTAAAATTTGGGGGACAATAACCAAAATCTGGGCATTTTTCCTCGGGAAATCAATGGCAAACAGCAAGACCAGGAGTTATACTTTGGAAGAGCAGGGAGGGTATGGGGAAGTAGAGACTCTTCCTTGTAGGAGTGGAGATTAAGGAAATCTTCAAGTGTCCTGACAAGGAGGTTGTCAGCCCCAGATGTACAAAGAATTTCTTATCAGGCAGGATTTTCTTTGGAATTTTGTGCATCCCAAGACTGCTGAGTTAACACATAACTAACTGTATATACAGCAACCAAATGCAATGTGTGGACCCTATTTGGATTTTGAGTGAACCAGTGTAAATAAAACAAAACAATAAGCCTTGTTTGATGTATTTTATATAATACTTTTTACAAATATAAATGTGTATATATATATGTACATACATATATACATATATATGTATGTACATATATATATATAATTGTGCATTTTCCAGAATTAAATGATTGCATAAGTATATTTGGCTTCTCAGGTGAGTAAAGAGTAAGCTACATTGTTGACTTTATTAAGGATTTTTGTGTCTATGTTCATCAGGGATATTGGTCTGTAGTTTTCTTTTTTTTTTATGTTACTTTGTTGAGTTTTGTTTATCAGGGTTATGGTTACTTCATAAAAAGTTTTTGGGAGAGTTCCATCCTTTTCAGTTTCTTGGTATAGCTTAATAGGGAGAGGTGTTAGCTCATCCTTATAGATGTAGTAAAATTCATGAAGTCCTGGGCTTTTCTTTTTGGAAGGCTTTTAATTGATATATTGATTTCAGTGCCTGTTATTGGGCTCTTTAGTCTTTCAATAACATCCTGTGTCAATTTGGGAATGTTGTATGTGTCTAGAAATGTATCCATGTCTTCCAGATTATCTGATTTAGGGGAGTATAGTTTTTCAAAATAGGTTCTGATAATCCTTTGGATTTCCATGGGGTCAGTGGTGATCGTTCCCTTTGCATTGGTGATTTTGTTGATTTGCTTCGTTTCCCTCCTACTTTTAGTGAAATTGGCTAAGAGTCGATCAATTTTATTTAATTTTTTGAAGATCCAGCTCTTTGTTTTGTTGATTCCTTTTATTTTTTATTTTGTTCTTAATTTCATTGATTTCAGCTTTGATACTGGTTATTTCCTGCTTCTGCTGGCCTTGGGATTAGATTGTTCTTCCTTTTGTAGGGATTTGAGATGGAGCATAAACTTATTTATTTGGGATCTCTCCTGATTTTTAATGTAGGCACTTAGTGCTATAAATTTTCCCCTTATGAATGCTTTCATGGGGGCTGGAACAGTGGCTCAGTGGTTAAGGCACTTGCCTGGCAAGTTCAAACCCCAGCACCATGTACAGAACAAAGTATTGGAGCAACTGTGGAAATAAAATTGATTCATATTCTCTCTCTCTCTCTCTCTCTCTCACTGTCCACCTCTGTTTTAAAAAATAATAATGCTTTCATGGGGCTGAAGCAGTGGCTTGGGGGCTGAAGCAGTGGCTTGATGGTTACAAAACTTGCCTGTCATGTGCAAGGGTGTAGCTTTGAAGCCAGCACCACATATACAAAGAAGTGTCAAAGCAACAAAAGCCATGTGAAAAACTCAATAAAATTGTTTCTCTCTCTCTCTCTCTCAGTGTCCCTCTGTCTCTTAAAAAAAAAAAAAAAAAAAAAAAAAGGAAGAGCTAGAGGCATTGGCTCAGTAGTCATGGCACTTGCCTGGCATGCACAAATACGCAGGTTCAAACCCCAGCACCATGTACACAACCAAATGTCCAAGCAGCAAAAGCCATGTGAAAAACTAAATAAAATTGAAAATTGATTCTGTCTCTTTCTCTCCTCTCTCTTAAAAAAAAAAAAAAAGAATGCTTTCATGCTGTCCCAAAAGGTTTCAATATGTTGTGTCTTGATTCTCATTTGCTTCCAAGAATTTCACGATATCTGCTCTCATGTCTTCTTGGATCCAATCTTCATTTAATAGAGTATTATTCATTCTCCATGTGTGTATGTAAATATATATATATAATTTTTTTAAAGAGAAACAACTTTATTTAGTTTTTCACATGGCTTTAGTTGCTCCAACACTTAGTTGTGTACATGGTGCTGGGGTTTGAACCCAGGTCCTCGTGCTTGCCAGGTAAGCGCTGAAACCGCTGAGCCACCACTCCAGCCCCGTATATATTTTTTTTTCTGTTAGAATTTTTGCTGTTAATTGCTATGATAATGGTATTATGGTCTGATAGTATAAATGGGATAATATCCACTTTTTTATATTTGCTGAGATTTCCTTTGTGAACTAAAGTATGATCTATTTTGGAGAAGGATCCATGTGCTGCTGAAAAGAAGGTAAACTCAGCCAATTTGCAGTGGAATATTCTACAGATGTCTGTTAAGTCCATTTGATTAAGGAGTTGTTTAGGCTAGAGATCTCTTTATTGGTTTGTTCATTTGTTTGTTTTGTTTTGATGATCTTCTATCTATTGGTGATAGACAAGTACTGAAGTCTACCTGTATTATCGTGTTGAGGTCCATAAGTGGTTTTATGTCATGGAGTATTTTTTTCACATATTTGAGAGTGTTGGTATTTGGAGAGTACATATTTACTGTGGTTATATCTTCCTGATGTATTGTTCCCTTTACTATGGTGTAGTGGCCTTCTTCTTCTGATTAAATTTTGGTTGAGGGGCTGGAGTGGTGGCTTGATGGTTGTGGCACTTGCCCAGCATGCATGAGTACTTGAGTTCAAACCCCAGCACCACGTACACAACAAAGTCTTGGACCAATGAAAGCTATATGAAAACTAAATAAAAATTGTTTCTCTCTCTCTCTCTCTCTCAGTGTCCCTCTCTCTTTAAAAAAAATTTTTTTTGCTTGAAATCTACTTTGTTGGATTTAAGGATTACAACACCAGCTTGCATTCTAGGGCCATAAGCCTGAGAAATATTTTTCCATTCTTTAGCCCTCAATTTGTGGATGTTTTTGGCTGTAAAATGGGTCTCCTAAAAGGAGCATATTATTGGATTATGTTTTTTGATCCAATCTGCTAATCTGTGTCTTTTGATTGGTACACTGAAATGATTCACATTCAGTGTTAGGATAGTTATGTGGTTGTGGTTCACAGTTACCATGTTTTATTAGTGAGTTCTGTGCTGTCTTGGTTGCCTTTTTTTTTTTTTTTTTTTTTTAGAGAGTGAGAATGAATCAATTTTATTTATTTTTTCATCTGCCTCTGTTTCTCCAGCACATAATTGTATATGTGGTGCTGGAGTTTGAGCCTGGATCCTTATGCATGCCAGGCAAGTGCTCCAAGTACTGAGCCATTGATCTAGCCCCTTGGTTGTTTTTTGATAGTGTGTACTTTTATTGAATTTCTTATTTATGGATTTTGAGGATTGTTCGCTGGCTCTTCTATCTGGAGTTTATCTTTGAGAATTCTTTATAATGCTGTTTTTCTGTTCATGAATGCTGCAAGTTTGCTCTTATCATGAAATGTTCTTATTTCCCCTTTGAATTTGAAGCTGAGTTTTGCTGGGTATAGTACTCTTGGCTGAAGGTTGTGGTCATTCAGAGATTGAAATCTCCTTCTAGAATCTTCTTGCTTCTAGGGTCTGAGTTGAAAAGTCAGAGGTGATCCTTATTGGTTTGCCTCTGAATGTGATTTGGCATGTCTCTCTTGAGGCTTTTAATATTCTTTCCTTGATTTTCCTATTATACATTTTGAATATGATGTGTCTTGGTGAGCTTCTCTTTTGATTAGGCCTATTGGTTGTCTTATACACTTCTTGGATGAGCATATCTGACTATTCTAATAAGGGAAAATTTTCTTCAACTATTTTGTTGGGAATGTTCTTTATGCCATTTGTTTGTGTTCCAGTTTCTTCTTGTATCCCAATTACTCATATTATTTCTTCTGATTTCAGCTCAGACCTTTTGAAAATTCTGATCATGCTCTGTGAGGTTTTTTTTTCTTTTATTCCATCCATGCACTCAAACTTACTCAGCCTATCCTTATTGTCAGAAGTTTTTTCTTCAGGAGCTAAGGTTCTGTTTTCTATAGAAATTAGTCTATTATTAAATTTTTCTATTGTTGTTCTGATGTAATTGTCTGAAGATTTTAGCTCCATTACTTCCTTTTCCAGTATGTCTATTTCTATGCTAATAGAGTTTTTATCTCTTGAGTTTCTCACTTAGTCCCTTCATTAAATTAATTCTTCATTAAATTAATTCTTTTTTCCTTTTAGTAATTAGATCATTGATCATTTTTTCTAGATTTTCATCCCACTCCATGTCAGTGGGCTCCTTGGTAGGGGAGTTGTGGGTTTGAGGCAAACCCTTTCTACTTTGATTCCTCATTCTGAAGAGTTTTTCCTGGATCTTTGAATTGAGGTTCCCTGTGGAGGAGTGAGGATGTCTCCAGGTGCTTCTTCTTAGCAAGTCAGAGGGTCAGGTCAGACATCAACCCTCTGATGACCATCTTCTTCAAGAAAGCTGTTTCTGCCTGGAACTTACTTTTGTTGCACCTAGGCTCCAGGGTGCAGATCTAGAACCTGCATGCTGTGATGAACCTGAAATCCTTGGCACAGGGGCAGGCCTGATATATCTGGACCTCATGGGTATGTGTTGAGGTTGGGCAGCTTTGGGAGGTCCTCAAGTTGTCCTATGTGCCTGCCAGCCCAGTAACAGAGGTCTGGGCCTGCACGGCAGCTGGCCAGGTGGCTGCAGGTGGGGGCCTCCTCACAGGCACCTGCTGTCCCTGAACCAGAGACCTGTGCCCACGAGGAGGCTGATGGGGGTGGCTCTGCATCGGGGGTTGTCCTTGGGAGTGTCCTGGGCAACTGCTGGCCCAGGACCAGAGGCCTGAGCCCGCATGACGGCTGGCCAGGGTGGCTCCAAGCGGGAGGTCCTCCCTTAGGGTATCTTGGGCACTTCCTTCTTTGACTTTTTAACAGATGATTAGGGTATAATAGACATATGACATGTTGCAGATATTTCAATTATAGTTTAATAATTTTGTGTGTATGTGTGTACGTGTCTGCATGCATGCGTGTGTGTGTGTTTTGTGGTACTAGGGATCAAACCCAGGGCCTTGGTCATTCCAGGAAAGTGCTCTACCACTAAGCTCTACCCCAGCCCTGATAATTTTTTAATTATGTATGTATCTGTGAAACCAGCACCACAATCAAAGGTTAATGAATGTACACATCATCCCCTATAGGTTCTGCTTGCTCTTTTGGAATCCCTCTCACTATTCCTTCCATATCCTCTCTATCCTTCAGCAACTATTTGTCCTCTTTCTATTATTACATTTGTATTTTTTAGAATATTATATACATGGATCCATAGAGTATGTAACTTATGTCTGGATTGCTTCTTCCCTTGAAGGCTTTGTATGGCAGTATTCATGGGACTATTAATTATTAGTGTAACCACTATGGAAATCAGTGTGGAGGTTCCTCAAAAGACTAGGCACAGAATACCCAAATGACCCAGTTATATCACTCCTCAATATTTATCCTGAAAAATGAAAGTCATCATATTATAGTGATACATGCATAAACATATTTATTGCAGCACAATTCACAATAACTTAACTATAGAACCAGCCTAGGTGTCCTTCAATATATGAATGGATTTTTTAAAATGTGGTACATTTACATAATAGAGTTTTATTCAGCTATAAAAAAATTTGCTAAAAAATGGATGGAACTTAAGAACATTGTATTACACAAAGAAAGCCAAACTCAGAAAGTGAAGCATTATACGTTTTCTTTCATATGTGGAAGCTAGAGAGGAAAAGGGAAAAGGAAGGTAGTGGGGGCAGAATTTTGTGAAAATCGAAGAGAAATCCATAGAGTATAGGAAAGGGACAAAGGCAAGGAAGGAGGGGAGAGAAAGGGAAATGCTGGGGAATGATATTGGCCAATATGTTGTTACATTGTGTGCACATACAGATATGTAACAAATCTCTCATTGTGTAGGATTGTAATGCACCAATAAAAAACAAGGAAAAAAAATAAAAGATTACTTTAAAAAAAGGCTTTGTATGGACTTATGCTTTCATTTCTGTTGGGTGAATATCTTGGAGTAAAATTGCTATATCATATGGCAAGTACATGCTTAATTCTTTTTACTTATTTATTTATTCTTTTATTTATTTTGAGGGGCTAGATATAGAATCCAGGGTCTTGCACATGCTAAGTAAATACTCTACCACTGAGCTATACCCAGCCCAAACTATATAGGCCTAAATGTGAAACCTAAATTTATAAAACTTATAGAATAAAATATAGTAGATTTTTTTTTAGCTATGATAACAAAACATGGTTCATAAAAAATTAATAAATTGAATTTCAAAAGTAAGAATGATGCCCTTTGAAATACACTCTTGAGAGAGTGAAAAGGCAAGCCATGGAGTGGAGGAACTATCACACAATGAATAAAGGACTTATATCCAGAATACATGAAGAATTCTCAAACTCAATAATTAAAAACTCAGTTTTAAAAATGGGCCAAAGATTTGAACAGAAAGAAAATGAGCACATGAAAAGATGTGCAATATAATAAATGCAAAATAAGATAAAATAACCTACCATAATGTTTAAAATTTTAAAAACTAACAGTGTAAGTTACTGGTAAGGATATGGACCAAGTGGAATTCTTGTAAACAGTTGAGAATATAAAATGGTATGACCTCTTTGGAAAACAGGTTGATAGTTTCTCATTTTTTATTTTGAAAAATTAACATAATTTCTAATTATGTAAAAGTTTCAAGGATTATTCAATTTCACATATACTTTACCTAAATTCTCCAGTGGTTAATATTCTACATTATACTAATCATCTCTCTTTTTTTCTGAATAATGTGGAATAAAATGAGTATTTAATATCCCATTAAGTGCTCCAGTAGAAATTTCCTAATAAGGAGGACCCTTTTCAGCTTAACGGAAGTACAACCACTGAAATCAGGAAATTAACATTGATAAAATAATAATGACACCTAATCTACAAATCCCTTCCAAAATTTTGCTGATTAACTCCAATTAAGTCCTTTACAGTTTCAGCATCCAGTACAGAAACTAATTTTAGACAAATGAAAAGTTTTGAACATAAATCAGTTATTAAATGATGCTAAGAAATTGTTAATATGGATCTAAGAATATATAGAGTGGTATAGTGCATGTTTAACAACCTAACTCTAATCCCCAGAGCCTCCCCAAAAAAGAGGAAAAAAGAAATTGTCATTTTTTTAAGGTGCAAAGATGGTCTTATGTTAGTTAAAAAGTCCATTTTTGGTAGAGATAAGTGTGAACGAGTTTATAGGGAAAAAATATGATGTTTAAGGAAACAGATAGCTAAAGAGGCTTTGTTCATTGCAGTTATCTTGTGTAAGTGATTCATTTCAGTGAGTGAATGAGTGGTATTCAGTAAGGTTAGCATCACATCAAATAACGGGAATGTTACCGCTGGGAGTGGTGGCATGTGCCTATAATCCCAGCAGCATAGGAGGCTGAGGCAGTAGGATCTCAAGTTCAAAGCCAGTCTCAGCAATTTAGCTAGGTCCTAAGCAAGTTAGCGAGACACTGTCTCAAAATGAAAAAAAGGACTGGGGATGTGGCTCAGTGGTTAAGCACTCCTGAATTCAATCCCAGGTACCAAAAAAAGAAAGAAAGAAAAGAAAGTAACCTTGACTACAGAGACTTCTTTGGGTCACACCACTAAGCAGTTACTAATAGATGTAGCTGAACTGCAGATCTTTGGTGAAATCTTTCAACAAATCTCTATATGAGGGATTAAATGCAGAGGACCACAAAACTAAGATCACTGTTATATTTCTGATAGATGAGGAGTACCATTCTTTGCCTCTTATTATTGGAAGCAGTGTTACTGGCCTTCTGGGTTTGGTTTTGTTTTGTTTTTAAGATAGTGAGGGGCTGGATCGGTGACTCAGCAGTTGGAGCACTTGCCTGGCAAGCACGAAGACCTGGGTTCAAACCACAGCAGCACATATAGAACGAAGTGTCACAGAAACAGACCAGACAGAAAAATTAAAATAAAAAAAATAATTCTTTCTCTCACTCTCTCCCTCTCTCAAAAAAAAAAAAAAAAAAAAAAAGAGAGAGAGAGAGAGTTAATTTTTTCATCTGGTTTTTGTTTTTCCTTTATTTATTTGCTTATGCAATGCTGGGGATTGAACCAGGGACCTTGTGCATGCTAGGCAAGCTATTTATCACTGAGTCACCTCTCCAATCCCTGGCTTTCTGGTTTTGATGGTGATTAATAGTCATCCCGTTCAAGTGTGTCTTTTTTGAAAGAAAATATCAACAACTGAACTTGGATGGTGCAAGGAAGGCACTGCTGAAATCAGACAGTCTACTCACAGAAGAAAATTAGGACCCCCTTTCTCATCCATTGGGAAAGAATACCAACTAATCCTCCAACTTCTAGACCCTTGGTGTGATACTGAATATTTTTTCCTTAGGATGATTTAGAGCAGCATTGAACAAATTGTAGAATATTATTTTTTAACCACACATTGTCCCAAAAATTTTTGTGCATTGTGTGAAAAGATTGGGAATCATTTGGTATTAAAGTGTAACTATCCTTTATAATTGTGCCTTTAATATGGAAATATTCCTTATGATTTGCAATACATTTTTATATCTACTAGTTTTTTTTTTAAGAGGGGGCAGTGAGAGAGAGAGAGAGAAAGAGAATCAATTTTATTTAGTTTTTCATGTGGCTTTTGTTGCTCTGAGACATTGTTGTATACATGGTGCTGGGGTTTGAACTCACATACTTGCACAATGCCAGGCAAGCCACTGAGCCACCACTCCAGCTCCTATCTGCTAGGTTTAAACAAAAAATGGAAGAATTTTAAGGATTGGAGTAATATGATCGTATTTGCAATTTAGAAACATTACTCTGGGGCTGGAGCTATGGTTCGGCGATTACAGCACTTGCCCAGGATGCTCGACGCAAGTTCAACCCCAGCACTCACGCGTACAACTGTTGGAGGAATGAAAGTCACGTGAAAAAATAAATAAAAACTGCTTCTCTCTTTCTCACTCATTATCCCCTCTTTCTTTAAAAAAAAAGAAAAAGAAAAAGAAACATTACTCTGGCTGTAATGGAAAGAATGTCTTAATGTGAGGGAAAAATGAAGACAGTGACTGAGTGGAGAACCATTGAAGTAATCTAGGAAAAGATGATGGTGGCCTGAATTGTTAGTGGCGGTGGAATGTAGTGCAGTGGATGGATTGAAGGAACAGTGGCTATCCAAACGAAAGAGTTGATAGGAAATTCAGAATCACACTTGGCTGGGTGGTTCTCTTTACCTACTCATGAATTACTGGAAAGAGAGCAGGTCTCCGGTGGAGAGAAGGAGATGATTTACAGTGACCGAGGGTGCTATTTGGACTTAACTGAGGAAATAGATGACAGCACGATACTTAAATAATCATTACTCAGTGAACAGCACAGGAGTGAGCAAGTTGGGCAGAGGAAACACGTCAGCTAAACCTAACTTGGGGTAATACGGCGCAACAATTCCGAATTGATATGCAGCATTAGTAGACAAACGAAGAAGTGCAATGTAGCTCATGAAGATGCCTGAGTAGAAAGACATTTTTTCGGTTGAAACTGCAAGGTAGTAGTGGAGATCCTCAAAAATGGGATTGTAGGGGTAAAGAAGATGCAGGCGGATGTTGAATCTATGGAGTGAGGGGGCACTAAACAGGGGGGAAGGGGAGTAGTGTTCACAATTTTTATTCCCAGTAGTTTTGTTCTGGGAAGGTTCAAGGTGAGAAGTAACCAGAACCCATCAAAGTCGGTTCTTGTGTTTCCTCTGACCAGCCAGGCAGGGTGAATTTTAGCAGGCATTTCTATTAAAGAGATTTGTTTCGTGAAAACTATCCAATCTGGCGTTCTCATTCCAATCTGCGTAATTTGTTCTCCCACGTTCATGCTTTCCTTTGATTCCCTTTCTCGCGCGGGCTGTGAGCAATGCTTTCTTCCCGCCAGCGTCAGCCGGAGAGTCTGCGCGGAGCCCCACTCTAATCCCGCCCCTTGCGTGCAGCCCCGCCCGCGGACCGCCCCTGCTCTGAGCCCCGCCCCCGGACGGAGCCCCGCCCCCTCGCCCGCCCGGGGCCCACCGCAGCCGCGGCAAGGCCGCCCTGCCTTGGCCGCCGCGCACCCATGGCGGGGGGCCGCGGGGCCCCCGGGCGCGGCCGGGATGAACCCCAGGAGAGCTACCCGCAGCGGCAGGACCACGAGCTGCAGGCCCTGGAAGCCATATACGGAGCCGACTTCCAAGACCTACGGCTGAATGCGTGCGGACCGGTAGGAACGTGGCTGGCGTGGCCTGAGCTGGCTTCCCACAGCCCGGCCTCCCCTAGGGCTGGCCCGGAGCCAGACGCTTCCAGATTGGGCGGACCCTGTAGGATTCTGCAGTATTTTTCAGTTCTTCAGTTCCACCCACGCTCACATGTTGTCTTCGAGCCTTAACTGGACTCCAGAACCCCCACCTGGGTCGAATTCTCTTATAGTCTTTTCCCCAAGCCGGCTCCGAGTCTCACTTGGCACCGTTTCTTATTCCCGCTGACACCCCGTAACATCCTGCCTTCTTCCAACTTTGCCCTCTCTCTCCCGCCTCCTGGGAGCTCTCAAGGAGGATACAGCGGTACATTTATAGTCAGCCACTGCTACTTTGTTCAGGCTTTGGGGGCCCTCGCACAGGCCTTCGGCTCTTTGTCAGAATCCCCAAGTCGCACCCATGTATTCAGAACTGCAAATGTAATTCCTGTCGTACTCCTAGGCATCCTCATTTTGCTTCCGGTGTAGAACTTTCTGTGTCTTCCTGTGAGGCATTTGGCTGAGGATACTACAGAATGCACTGACTTAGCTGCTGATACTGTTTCCCCCATCCTTGAAGAGTTGATGTTACCAAACTAATGTTTCTAAATATTGCCATTTTAGAAGTATTACCTTTCTTCCTCTGCCTTTAATTCTAGCATTTCACAGCCTCTACCTTATCCACACACCCAGAATTTCCTTAAGAAATAGGATCTCATGGAGGTGTAAGGGCCGAAGATTCTCCCCCTAACCTAACGTGCTTCTTCCTTCCTTCATTAAATACTTAATGTTTTAGGCAATGGGAATACAGCTGGGACAAAACAGACAAAAATCCTGCCCTCCAGGAGCTTTTTTTGCTAGTGCTTAACTTCCAGAGAGTTATTTTTAACTGTGTGTACTGCTTATACATGCTTGCAGTAAAATAACTTGCTGGTTGTCTGGCAACTTCTCTGTTCCCAAACATTGAGAACCAGGAAGTAGGCCCATTAAGCAGCCAAAATAGGTGTCACAAAGTGTGTGCCCAACTCAGTGCAAAGTCCCTGCAACTTCATTCAGAGTCAGTTTATTTACTTCATGCAGAGTTTAGATATCTGCTTCTAGTGCTCTAGAAAAATGGGAGGAAAGAAGCAGCTGTTTTTAGGTAGAGATGCTGATAATCCCATGAATTTACAGCTGATGTCAATAAGCTGAAGAATTTATGGCTGGTGGCCTTTGTAACAAGGTAGAAGAATACACAAAGTAAACAAAAAGTATAAAAGGCAGGCAGAAATATTCAATAGCATCTGTGGCCTTGGAGCATAAGGAATATGACTGCAGCACATTTAAAGACCTCACAGGTAAATAATTGATAGTCGTTAGGATGAATCAGAGTTTACGCAGTCAACAAGTACTTATTAGCGCCTGCTGTTTGCCAGTCTTCAGGGAAAGGTTATGCAGATCCACATTCCTTTATTCAAAGCCCTTGAGGCCTTGAAGGCTTTCCTAATTCAGAGTTGTTCCTGTTCACATTCAAGGGTGCATATTCCACACATTACCTAACCTTCCTCTGTCTGGAGCAGCATCCAAAAATCAAACAACAAGAGGTATGAATATTCATCCTTCACACTGAACAAGATATAAATTATTAATAACTGTCTGTTCAAGCCAAATTTGCTGCCAATAATGTGAAATCAGCTTTTTTAGAACTTCTATGGGGGAGTGTTATAATGTAAATTCAGTTTAGTAGACTATGCATATCATTTATAAATAAACATTTTGGGTTACATACTAAAAATTATAAACAAAAAAGTTTGGTTGCCACTAGTTTAAACTATAATTTATAGACAGTTACAAATTGTTACTTATCTTGTCTGGATTTCCATAACAGCAAAAGGACTGTTCCCTTATTGTTTGATAACTATTGTGGTATACCTCCGAAAAGCTTGCTTCTGCCTCTGGGTCCACCAGTGTGTATGAAGATGCTTGTTTTCCTTCCCTTGCATTAACATTGTATATATCAGACTTTTTCCATCTTTGCCAGTAGATCAATGAAACATGTTTTAATTTTTATTTCTTTGGTTATAAATTATGTAGCCAATTTTTGTAAAACATTGATTTTTCCTTTTCTGTGAATTGTTCATGCTCTTTGATTTATATTTCCACTTTGTGGTGTATTTTCTTATTCATTTTTAGGAGGTAGATATACATTAGGAAAATTATCATTTTTAGTTATATACTTTGACCCCTAATTAACCATGTGTATTTTATGTTTATGTAATTCATGAGATTAAACATTTCCGATAGAATCATAATGAACTATTTTTGTTTTATTGTCCCTTTGGGTTTTTTCCTCTGAAAAAGAATTGGCTCTTCCTGTGTTACCAAAAACATGAATTTTTCAAGGTTTAATTTTTTTATGACTTCATTTTTAAATTTCCATAACTGGGTATAGCTGGGCACTGTGCTGCATGTCTGTAATCCCAGCTACTTGGGAGGCTGAAGCAGGAGGATCTCAAGTTCAAGGCTAGCCTGAGCAACTTAAAAAATTTAAAATTTTTAAAAAGGTTGAGGATGGAGCTCAGTGGTACAACTAGGCCCCAATACCTCAAAAATATAAATATAGAGTTAAAAAAAATCCATCTTAGATCTATCTACTTATGGGTCTAGACCACCCTCTTCGTGTGCTCTTTCACATCCCCAGTTAGTCAGTTAGACAAACAGTTGAGTGTTTCAGTCTTTTCCACTACTAATTTGAAATGCCACTTTATATGAGACTGCTCATTTCATGAGGACAGGATGTATTTGTTCACGTCTACATTCCCAGTGCTTGTTTAAAAAGCTCTCAAAAGTTGTTATTGAGTGGAATAATTCCCAAATGTACTTCCATCTATTTCTTGATACTCTGTTCTTTCTTATTAATCTACTTAAGCACCACTATCATATTGCTTTAATTACCATACATTTATAACAAGCCTTAGTATTTAATGTGGCTGTATTTACAGATTTTTCCCCCCAGTATGGGGATCCAGGGATTTGACACTCGGACTCATGCATGCTAGGCAAGTATAGTGTTGGGATTCCCCCCACCCCCGACCCCCCAGTACTGAGGATTGAACCCAGGGACTCATCCCCGGGGCCTTGCATGTGGTGAGCAACTGCCTTACCTCTGAACTTTTTTATTTTATCATGAAATACAGGCTCATTAAGTTGCCCTAGTTGGCCTCGAACTTGGCAGTCCTGCCTCAGCCTCCTGAATATCTGGGATCACAGGCATGTGCCAGTGTGCCCAGCTGTGCTGATACTTTTTTTTTTTTTTTAAAGAGAGAAGGAGAGAGAGAGAGCAAGAATCTTCCCTTGATCTACGTTTAGTATTGCACTCTCGCTCTTTGCAGTGCTGGCTGGCTGTTGTACCAGGCTGGGACCTGCCTGATGGGGACATGTGGGACACCAGGCCAGGCATCGGGGCCACCTGCCGGCTCACACCGTGATGTCCCCTGGTGTGCTTTAGCCCCATCAGGCTGGGTGTCCTCAAAAAGAAGCTTGTCTCATCAGTTACCAGGTTTCAATTCACAACTGTAACGTTTTTTAAAAGTTAGGGATCAGTAATTTATTCTACTAGAATGGAGAGAAGATATAAACTATTTTATTGTGTAAACCAGGAATCAGGTACTGTACTTGAGTTGAATATTGCTTTAATTGCAACAGAAAGTTCTTGTAGTGTCAGATGAAATGTGTAAAGAGGAGGTGGAGCTCAAGCCATCCTGACAGAGTTGTTCTTAACTGCAGGCTCTAGAGCCCGTGAAGGAGTGAAGAGTTTTCTGGAAGCTAACTGTTTACCACAGATACTGCTGCGTCATGAGCATGCAGTTGTGTGTGGTCATGGGAATGTCCGCTTCAGGTCTTTACATGCAGGGTTATGTGGTCAGTTCACTCAGATCCCCAACTGTGTGCTCCTTGAGATTGGAGCCAGGCGTGTTCATGCTGCAGATTTGGCCCATGCAGCAAGAGCCTGTTGATCAGGTCGCCCCACCTCAGTGGTGCCCTTGGTGCTGAGCCCAGGTCCCCTGGAGATGGTGGCCCGTGAGCGGGGTATCTGATGCCTTCCAGTGGTGAGGCTAGCCTTAGCCTCTTAGGTGTTTTATTTTGTTTTGTTTTTTAAGATAGGGAAGATTTCAGCCATCACTGGGGTGTTTTAGAATCCCAGGGACATCAGAATGAAATATCAGTTGTTGGATTTTTTTTAACAAAATCTTCAAAGTTTTTGCTTTAAGATCTAAAGAAAGGTTCACTTTCTCATTTCAGACCATTAAGCATTCTGGGTGAGACTAATCATTCGTTTGCTTATGATCTTTCAGAAAAGTTGTCATTTGTTGAAATACTGTAACTGTACTTAAATCTAAATTTGAGTGGACTGTGCTTTAGTGTATTTATAAATGATGAACTCATTTTATGAAATTAAACTTTTTATTTGCAATTTTCCAAAAAAAAGAGAGAAGGACAATTAGAATTTTTTATTGAGTTTTCACATGGCTTTCATTGTTCTGACACTTAGTTGTGTTCGTGGGTGCTGGGGTTTGAACCCGCGTACTCGCACATGCCAGGTAAAGGCCATAACCACCGAACCACCGCTCCAGCCCCTGTACTGATACTTTTAACAGGCATAAATTCATTTCTAACCAGTTGTTTTTGTTCAGTCTGATTGTTAAGCAGCTGTTACTATAACAAAATACCTGAGATATCAATTTAAAAGGAGGTGAAAATGAGAAAAAGCTTATTTTGGCTCACGGTTTTGGATGTTTTAGTACATGTCTGTTGGGTTGCTAATGAGCATTGCCTGTGTTTTAGGACTGAATTTTGCATCTCTCTTTTGCCTTTAACATGCTTGAGGGATTGCTTAACTTTCATAACAGATCAGGAGAGTATCAAATTTCATGATCCCATTAGGAAACATTTAATTCATATTTTGTAGCAATTATGATCTTTTCTCAGTGACTCCTTATTATGCTACTTTCTTGTTACCTGCATTTTCAGTGTTCAAAACAAACTCTTTTTTCTCATTTAGGCTGCTATATATTTTACAAACAATAAGACCTTTAAAGCTCTCAAAGTTTCTGGGTATGCCAAAGCGGTAGTACACACCAATAATCCCAGCAGTTTGGGAGGCTGAAACAGGAGGATCACAAGTTTGAAGCCAGCCTCAGCAATTTAGTGAGGCCCTAAGCAACTAAGCAAGACACTATCTCAAAAGAAAAAAAAAAGGTAGGGGGTAGGGTTGGGATGTGGTTCAGTGGTTAAGTGCCCCTGGGTTCAATCCCTGGTACCAAGAAAAGTTAAGGTTTTGGTTACCCAGTACTTTGTGTTTGTTTGCCTGCAGATATTCCAAGAATGCATTACTGCTTGGTGCAGGTTAAGTCAACAACTTTTCCAGCATTGAATTCTGATGATCATTGTCTTCTGTATGTATAAAGGAGGCCCCAGTACATCTGGGTTGTTAAAAGTTTTTAGTCAAATCCTCTTCAGATCCCTGAGTCATTAAATGCCCTAATTTGAGCTGATTCTTGGTATCCTAAACACATCTTGCAAAAA
>PVKS010014604.1:0-47814 GCA_004027875.1 Aplodontia rufa | reverse complement strand
AGCCTTTGAAGGTAAATGGATGGCTATGGAAGAAATCATGCTGAGTAAAATCAGCTTAACCCAGAGAACTAATGGTTGATTGTCTCCACTCATCTGTGGAGGTTGGGACTAGACCCTGGCCAGTGAGAAAGTTGGTCTATTATCATGTGTTAAATCCAGATAAGATATAATGCTATACAACATAATTCTTTTTTAGAGATATGGGGGGAAGGGGAAGGGAGGGATAAGGGTGGGTAATTGGGGGGGCACTCCTGGGGGTAATTGTAATATCCAGAATCTATACACATTTGATATTATTTTGTTAAAAACTTTTATGGTTGTTCAAAAATAAAAAAATTTTTAAAAAAGCTATATCACCACCAGTGTTATTGAAAGTGTGAGTTGTTTTTTTTTTTATCAAACTTCCTCACTTCTGCCCCACAACCAGCACCATCCTATACCAGAAAAAAAAATAATCATTTTTTACAGGACCTAAATATTGATTTAACCACATTATGTCTTTACATCCATAAAATAATATGACTTAGGGCAATTTCAAATTAATACATAAAATGGTGCACCAGCTTCAGCTCTGCCAGCTCTGTGGCCACACAAAGACTCTGTTGGGAGGTAATTACAAACCTAGCATCCCAGGCCCCACAGATCTGCAGGTGGGCGTGTCTGCTTCGATACCGAGCCTTCCAATTTTAGTATCTCTAGGGCAGCCAGCTGGAGGCAGCCATCTGGTTTGTAAAAAGAAGTCCCTGGATATTTCTTTCTTCAATCTGGAAGAGTGCTTGATATCCATTTTCTCTTTTTAACTCTTCTCTGAATCCTTTTGAGACCACACCTTCCCCACACACTTTCTCTAGGGTTAATTCTTTTTTTTTTTAATTTTTTTTAATTTTTATTCATTAAACATGGTCTTACAATTAGGAGGGATTCATCTTCAAACAATCAAGGACAAATGTATAATGACAGAATAAGCCAAGGCTGGTGCCAGTCCATGGTTTACCCCCCTTGGGTTCCCCATGGGTCCATGTTTCCCCCTGTTTAAGCCCCAAGTTAATTGGACTTCTCCTGGAAGTTGGAGGTTCCCCTCTGATTAGATTCCCCCATACTACCTCCTTCTGGTCTCCTTGATGTCCTTCCTGTTCCCTTCCTCTCCTCTCTACCCCCTATGTCCCCCAGGAACCTAGGAAAGGTTCCCCATGATCATGTAAAAATTCACACATGTTGAGGGAGTTGTTAGGTTAGCCATATATCAGCAGACTGTGAGGTCTCTGATCCAAGAGTGGAGGCATATTCTGAACCCATGTTTATACTGGATCCTGAATCAGTCCCCAACTTGCTAATGCCCAATTACCCAGATACTTTTATACAAGCCACACGAAGAAAAGCAACAACCTAAAATTTCCCCACAATATACCTTCCACATTTCATATTTATTCATTCAGTAAAGAACCGTGGGACACCCATTTTATGGCCAATACCAAATGAAGTGCCAGGAAAGTAGCAAAGAAAAGGACAGAGATAATCTTTGTTTGCTTTATGATTGCAGCCTATAAAATGGTGTATGAGGCAAATAGGGCCCTGAGATGATGGGTCAAGGCTGCCTTTTATTAATAGCCACATTTCTGTCCTCATTCCATGGCAGGTTTCAAGTAGATGGGTTCTGGAATTACCGAGAGTCAATACCGTGCTTCCCAGGGATAACCTCCAAAGCAAAACCAAACTGTCAATTTCTTGCCTCTAATTTTCAGGAATTTTGTGCTGTTTTTCTTGTCTGCTTTTAAAACTTCTTCCTAGACGCTGTGGTCAGATGTTTTATTGACTTCAATTCTTTACCCTCACTTCCATTTATGCCCTTTGCCAAGTGACTTTTAAATTCCTCCTGTTGGAGGACCTTCACCTTGCGCTCAGCTGTGTGATTCGCCTTGGTCGATGAGATGTTAGTAAATATGACATGGGCCAAACACCATGTGTTTGCTTGTGTGGGTGCGCTTTCTTACATTACTCCCATTATCATGATAAGAACGGAACCACACAGACCTCTGACATGAAGAAGATGAAGCACACCTGGTGTAAACCTGGATCCATCCTGCAACCTGGAGCTGTACCTGGCAGACTTAAATTAGCCCACCACAGCTGCCTGATAAGTACAGTGAGAGTAAGTGTTTGAAGACTCCGAGCTGGGGATGCTTTGTTACACAATAGGTGATTGGTTCGGTCTCCCATAAATCTCACAAACAGCCCTAACTCTGCTCCCTAAAATTCTATTAAGCCTCCCTATGGAAATCCAAACTAACTTTTTAAGAGGCACCTGACACTGGGGAACTATCACAAATTGGGTGTTTTTGCTAACGGATTGAGCTGCCCCTCTGTCTTCTCTTATAATGCTGTTGTCTCCACTCCCTTCTGCTCTCCCTCCCATCCAGAGCACAGGATTCTTCAAGACTTTCTTAGCACAGTACTGGAAAGAAACTTCAGGTTTAGAGCAACACAAGCTTGCATTTAAAGTTCAACTTTGGTGTTTATTCACTGTGTGATATTAAGCTTTAGGGTGATTTAAAATCTCTGAATCTCGTTTTACTCAACTGAAAAATTAGTCTATTACCCATCTCAAATTAAATAAGATTATCTGTGAAAATATTGAATCTGGGCTCAATTGTGGGATTCAATTAAAGTTGAGGGGTGTGTTTTGCTTTGCTTAATATTGTTTTATAGGTATGAATAAGTTAGGAGCTTTGTTTTCTACTCTCAAGTTACCAGTCTTCACTATATCTCTGGAATTGTCAGAACTAAAGAAGTAAAAACAGGCCTTCCTACACTTTCTAGAAAAGTACGCTTGGAAAAATATATGCTTTATATCATTTCAAAAGGAAGAAATCATCTATGAATAAAGTATATCCAGGATTTAGGGTAAAGATGAAGACTGACATAATCTCACTTTCTCTCTGTCTCTCTCTTTTTTTAAAGAGAGAAGGACAGTGAGAGAGAGAGACAGAGAGAATCAATTTTTATTGAGTTTTTCACATGGCTTTCATTGCTCTGACACTTTGTTGTGTACGTGGGTGCTGGAATTTGAACCCGTGTACTTGCGCATGCGGGGCAAGTGGCACAAACTCTGAGCCACCGCTCAAGCCCCTCCTCTTCTCTTACCTCATGAAATAATCCAAAATTAATAAATCAAAATAATGCCAGCAAAAAAAGAAAAAATCATCAACACTACCACAAACATCTACAGATTTTAAAAAGTTGTGGCCAAGAAGTAAATCAAGTTTATGGTAATGACTTTTTAAGTCCCTAATATTGCCCTCAGCTCCCAGGAATCAAATTGGTGGGGAAGGGTTGAGACAAGGTTCTGAGATTCCTCCAACAGCCTCTATTCTGGAGAGAAGACAAGGAGCTGAGTGACACAAAAAGCATATCAAAAAGGCCCTACCACCCAGAGAGGAATCTTGGGGTCTCAGAAGAAGAGAATGGTCTTCCAAGGTACCATACTGAATTTCAGGGATGATCTGAAGCCTGGGAGCAGCCTCCCTACAAATTGGACACACTGTTAAGAAGGTGCAAACACACACAGCAGGGCACTCAACGAAATCCCCAGAGTCAGCCCAGGTCCTGAAGCAAAGCCTGCCTACAGCTCCCAGACATTCTCTGCTCCCACCTCCCTCCCCTCCTGCCCCGGGAAATTGAAAAGTGATTCAAACTTCGGTTCTCTGGCCTTCAAACTGCAAATCAGGAGAAAAACAGATCTCAGTTAGAGAGGAAAAGGAGCCACAGAGAATTCAACCACAGTCAATCAGAGAAAACAGGCAAACAGAGCTGTCCCAGACACATGAGCAAGACAAAAACAAAAAACAAAAAAAGTGTGACAATTCTACAAACGTATCACAGCAAAAAGAACACATCATGTTAATAGCCACGTACCCTTTTTTTTTTATTTTTTATTAAGGAGTTAAGTGATTGTGCAATCATAAATGCATATAAAGTAACAATATGACATGCATTTGTTCTTAAACCAGAATTACCCCCATGTTGCCCACCCCAGTCTCTTTATTCTTCTATATTTCACCACTGCAAGCGATATAAATGCTTAGATTGTGAATTTTCCAGGATTAAATGATTGCACAAGTATTATTTGAATTCTCAGGGTGGGTAAAGAGTATGCTACATTGTTGATTATCTCCCTAGATCCCTCCCTATCCTCCATCCCTCCACATACCCATTTTAGAAGAAAATTTTCCGCTGCTGATTTGGGCTTTAAAGTAACTTAATAAAATCATGAAATCAATAATCAAGTGTACAAAGGCAAATAAAACTCAACAGAATGAGACTAAAAGAGACATTACATAGCTATGAAATAACCTGAAAATCAAAGTCACATCATTGAAGAACTAATAACCCAATTAGAAACATTAATGAACAACCTAGACCTGAAAGAAGAGTGAATCACTGATCAAGGAATGGCACTGAGACAATAAAAAATAGATTCTTAGAAAGATGAGTTTTAAAAACACGTAATAGACATAGAGGACCAAGGCCATCCTACCCAGGAATCATCTATGATGAAAAGTCTGAAAACAGAATCAAAGTATAGAGAACTAACACACAAAAATTCCCTTTTACAAAGGAAAAACTAATAACGTGTGTTAGGAAATCAAGCATGGAACTGCCAACAAACCTTCACCTTCTTGCATTGTTGAGATCCAAAGACTATGAAAGACTTCTTCAAGCATCCATCACCCTCCAAAAAAATACAGAATCACCCGTAGGCAGGTGAATGCCGGACGTATAAAGGTAACAGACAAATGTTCCCAACATAAAAGAACTTGGAGAATAAACCACGTCAGACTACTTCCCAGAAAACCTGACCAGTAATGAGTCCAGCCAATTGAGAACAGATGTAGGAGCAAAGAGAGAAGGAACAGAGCAAAATTCAACATCCAGACAGTGCAACAATGCTCGGTCTTTTTGTGTTGTTGTTGCACACAGTCTCACATTGGAGGGAATCATTGTTACATACTCATGCATACATGGATATTGACAAAGTAAGTTAAGGCTGATCCTAGTCCGGGATCTCCCCCCATTACAATGTCTGGTCTTATTGGAAAGAATTGATGCACCAAACTTTCACACCTGGCCAGATCAATGTGAAGGCAACCAATAGAAATGCACAAGCATGCAAAAGCTTAGACCAAGTGCTGTGAGTTCATCTTAGCAGGGGAAAATGTGCAAGAAAATCCAGCAAATCAAAAATGAACCACAAATTTTTAAAAAACAATTCAGGAAAGCAGAAGCTGTGCTATAAGGACAAGTGGGAAGTAGCAAAATCATTTAATTATAGTATAATATTAAACCATGATAATATAGAATGGTACATATAGGATATAAATGTTTTATACACTAACCTTTTAAAAATGCTACTAAACGCAGAAGATGAGGGGAGTGGGAAATGAGGTGAGAGGAAGATTAAAAGTTTTAATTTTCTTATCTTTCACAGCAGAAAGTCAATCAATATGTCTAAAATTAAACGTGAATCTTAAAAAACTCCAGCTTTCTTAATTTTCTATAATCTTTTTTGTAACCTTAGGGAGAACTTTAAGGATCTAATATCTCTGCAGTAAAAACTACATTATCTGAAGTTCCCTAATTCCTTTGCTTTCTCTTTGGTTTCTTTTTCTGCCATTAAATTCATGAAAAATTCAATTTAATGCTTCTTTATTTTCCTATAAATGTATAGTTAGACCCAATTTTTACAAAATTATTACACATTTTTTCATTACATTTATATACTTAAAGAGTTACCTGGAATGATTTTCACTTGAAATTATTAGACTACTTCTGGACAATAGAATTTGAGATAATTTTTTTCCTTTTTTGTTGTTTTCATGCTTTATGGTCAGCATATTACTTATATAAAAACAATAAAGTCACTTAGTTTTAAGTATAAATGGGTCCTTGTGCACTCCAGGCAAGCACTCTACTGCTGGACCACCTCTCCAGCCCTGAACCTAGGTTTTTAAGAAGTCTTGTAACCTCTTCCCTCACCTTCTTGGAATACTCTTCTAAGACCACCATATGCAGAATCCAAGGCTAACCTTCCAGAAGAGAGTCCATGCGGAGCAGAGATGAATTGTTCAAGCCCCACTGACTAGCCAGCCGGCAACCATCACCAAGAACGGTACATCTTAGGCCATCTGGCACCAGCAGAGCTTCCAGATGACAGCAGCCACCGAGTTAGAAAGGATGTTAGAAAGGAAATGACCACTGAGCCCAACTCCAATTGCTGTCCCCACCAAATTGTGAGCAAATAAAACAGTGGTTGTGTTAAAAGTCTACATTTTGGAGATGTTTTGTTATGCAGGACAGATAACTGATGCATTAACCTAGGCTCAGTGTGTTAACAAATAGTCAGGCTTCCATCAAGAGCAAGAGTGAGCACATGTATTTGTCTACCCTTCCCCCAAGTCGTCTGAGCTGACATTAAAGAACTAAAAAAATAAATAAATAAATAAATAAATACAATCTTAAGAACAAATTCTGGTGGCTAAAAGCAAGGCACATACTCGTGTCTAAACCATTTCCTGGCAAGGGACACAAGGCCACAATGACAGGCTTGTACATCATGATTTGCCCCCTCAGTCTGGGACAAAATCACCTTTCTGGGCATAGGGTCTAGCATTAATTAGGGTTATGCTAAATATTAAAAATGGTAGAATACAGTTCTGTCTCTCAGAAAGAAAATCAAATGTTCTACAAACCAATGTTATGGAAAATAAATTCCAGAAAACACTTTGTTTAATTTTCAGAAAACACTTTCCTAAGCAATATCTGAATACATAGAATCAAATATCAAGACCATATTTTTGGGGAAAGGGAGAAGAGAAGCACCAAGAAAGGAACTGGAGAACAATCTTAGAAATAGAAGTCACCAGCAGTGTCTGCAGCGTGCCAGGCACTATACATACACCAAAATCAAAACAAAGTACTGAAAGAAGGAAAGGCTGGCGAGGTTTTCAACTGTGCTGTAAAGAATTCAAAGAGATGGGGTCTTACCCAGGGCCAGGGACTGCAGCGAAGGAAAGAAGTTCTTGATTACACAGGAAAATGCAATTTTAGGAAAAAAGAAGAGATAGATGTGGAGAGCGGAATTTGCAGATGAGTAAAGCGGGGAATGAAAACAGAGGTTACAAGCCCATTGAATATTAGCAATCACAGGGAGCCACTAATGTAAGTGGAAGCTTTAGGACTCAGGAGGCTGAGGCAGGAGAATCACAAGTTCAAAGCCAGCTCCAGCAACTTAGAGAGACCCTGAGCAAATTAGTGAGACCCAGTCTCAACATAAAAACAACGGCTGGGGATGTGGCTCAGTGATTAAGAACCCCTGGGTTCAATTCACAGTACAAAAAGAAAAAAAATAACAAACTTATTGAAGAGAGAACTCACGTTTGAATAGGAAGAAAGACAAACAGATGTATAAAGACTCTGATGCCTGAGTTGCAATGGAGGGAACGTGAGGCCATCATGTCCGCTGGACCAATTCTCCCAGCACAGGAGGAGTGAGTTTATCTTCAGAAAACCACACCATGCCACCAAATCAGAAAATCTAAAGCCTAGGAGGTGACTCTAGAATGTGTTTCAGCTTTCCTCAACCAAACAAGCAGGTGGCAATTTGGCCAAGTTAATTAACAAGACTGGTCTCAGGAACTCCTTACTCCACAATACTGGAGTGAGAGGCAATGTGTAACTGGGCCCACAGCCATCTACGCCTCGGGGCATGCATGACTTTGCCCCCAGGGACCCTTTGCTTATGAATAGAACATGGCAAAAGTGATGGGATGGCACTTCCAAGATCAGGTTACAAAAGAAGCTGCCTTCCTGTCTCCTTTGCTCTCTCTCCTGCCCACTCTCATGAAGCCAAATGCCATCTCCTGATTTGCCCCATGGAAAGACCCAAGTGGCAAGGAACTGAGGGAAGTTTTGAGCCAACAGCCAGTAAGGAATTGTCCCTCAGTCCAGGAAACTATAGCGAGCTTAATCCTGTCGGCAGCCTTGAAGGTGAGTGGGAAGTGAGTCCTTCCAGAGGACAGCCTTAGTCCACAGTGAAGCTGCTGCCTTCGAAGAGACCGGGCAGAAGGCACTGAATTCCAGACCCACACAAACTGTGAGAAGATCAACATCATCCTTTCAAGTTGCTAAGTCCAGGGTGATGTGCAGTGCAGTCATATCGCAGCTCAGGTGGTATCTCACGATCTGTCCTGACAAAGGGACTCACCACATTCCTTGAGGACAGCCCCTGCTCATAGAAATAATCTCCAAAACCCCATTCGTTCCCTCTTGAGAGCACATAATTACAGATACTTTCCAAGAAAAGAAGCCTATTCTGTTTAGGCTCCTGTGATCCTATTTCCAAAATCTCAGAAACTTCTTTGACTTTGCCCTTTTATCATCTCAATACTAACTCCTACCCACAGGGAAACTGCCCCCCTCTCTCTCTTTCACCAGGGATCGAACCCCGAGGCACTCGACCACTGAGCTACATCCACAGCCCTTTTTATTTTTATTTTGAGACAGGTCTTGCTACGTTGCTTAGAGCCCTGTTAAGTTGCTGAGGCTGGCTTTGAACTTGTGATCCTCCTGTCTCAGCCTCCTGTGTCACTGGGATTGCAGGCATGTGCCACCACACTTAGCTGGAAAGCCGCTTCTCTCAAGAATCTCCTGCTTTCCACATCCCCACAGTTTTGCTGCCCTAGAGTACTAAATACGCAATGCCTTCTCTCTTCGGAAACCCTTTTATGTCCAGTATTTTCCAGTGACAGCTACCTATTGCCTCCCCAGAACTCAGTGGCTTGAAACACCAGTACTTTATTTTGCATAATTCTGTAGTTTGAGCAGTTCTTTGCTGGTCTCACCGACAGACTCATGCAGCTACACTTGAATGAAGGAGCTACTTGAAGCTCCAGTGAGCTACAACAGCAAAAACAGCCAAGATTTCTGAGCCTCTGTCTTCACGTCGTCTTTCCATTTCAAGGGAACTATGCCAAACTGGGCTTCTACACAAGGGACAGGCAGCATTCCAAAAGGACAAGCCCTAATGCACAAACACCAAGCTTCTGGTTGCTTTACAGATGCTATTGCCCCATTGGCCAAAGAAGTCACTTGGCCAAGCCCAGCATCAACGTAAGTAGCAACAAATACCCAGAGGGAGGGTGACTCACTGGAGCAAACTGGGAGAAGTCATCTATCACAAATCCCAATTCAATCTTAACAACCATTCCTAGATTAATCATCCCCAAACATCTGCTCCATTATCCCAAACCCTTGATCAATGATCACCTGACTTCAATGAGGCATTGAACAATTTCTTTCATACTCACATTGCAGATAAAAAGTGAAATAAATATTACATCTTAGGGAGGAAGCAGTACTGTTGGACAGCTACATGCTACTGACAGAACTACTGATAGATTACACCTGAGAATTATAACCAACCAGTAAACCAGAGAACGGTCAGGGGAGGGAGGGTATGTCCAAGCCATCTCTTGTCTGAGTGCACAAACTGTGTCTTTCATGCCTTTATCCCTAATTCCAAAGAGTCTACAATGTGATAGGTCTACAAATATTTAATATATGAATGAATGAACACACGAATGTGGGAGTGAGTGAATGAATGGAGGTAGGAGAGTTGAATGAACAAATTATTCATAGTCTATAATGGTAGTTCTCAAGTTGGAGCATTCGTCAGAATTACTTGGAGGACTTATTGAATCACAGAGTGTTGAGATCCACCCCTAGGTGGGGAAAGAAGGGACAAGAAGTTGCATTTCTTCCATCCAAGAACCGCCATCCCAGCCGTGCTTAGCTTCCAAGATCAGACAACACAGGGCATATTCAGGATGGGACGGCCAAAGAGAAGAAGTTGCATTTCTAATACCTTCCCAGGTGATGTTGATATTACTGATTGGAGATCACGATTTAAGATCCCCTGTCCCAGAGAGGAGAAGGTCAAGGGAAGTTGTGCTATCACTCAGGTATCCAAAGAACTGCTGCGTCCAGAGAAAGCTGACACATTCCGTATGGCTCTTTTGATTCAACATAAAAACACATTTTCTAATGACTAGAGGTGACAACAAAATAGGCTGAACTTCTCCACCCTCTTCTGCCTCTTCTGTCTTCCCCTCATTTCTCTCCTATCCTTATTCTCCTGTTCCAATAACAAGTTTATAACCATGGCTGAGAGTGCAGACCTCCTGTTTCCACAATCAGAAACTTCTCTCTCCTAGAAACCGAACATCAGCAATTTTCTGAATACCACCTTATAAGAACAGCAAGAAAGAATTGGTCTCTAAAGCGTCCACGTGTCTCATTTTGTGTGATAATATTATGATGAGTTCTGGCTCAGGTAAGCAAAGTAATCTATATTTGGTCATTTCCGTACGTTTATCCCAAGCCACTAATTTCCTCTAAAGTATTTTTTAAAATTCAAATCCCATTATTGCACGATATCATTTTGTTTCTCAGTGGGATTATAAGGACATCCCTAACCATTTTGCTTTTGAACGTGGTGCCACATAGGAAATGCTGATAACACAGTTTCTTGACACCCGCCAAGTACACACATTACACAAAAGCAAATTCTGTTGTAGCTTTTTCTGAGAGGCTGTTTTAAAAGTTAAGATCCCCTTAATGAAACAGCAAGAGAAAGGGCTTGGCTTGGCTTCTCTCAGCACCCGGGCTTTTCCCTCTTTGTGGCTTATGCTTTCCTTCTTCCTGTGTTATCTGTGTTCCCTGCTCATCTCAACTTGGTGACATGTTGCTGAGACAACTAAGTCGCTAACCTTCTTAACTTGGCTTTTGTGATGTGCTTGCGTGTGTTTGGGAGGGATGTTTTCATTTCTCTCAGAACACTTTGGGTCTGTCTGGGGAGGGCTGCTCGACCTGGAGGTGGAGAAGAAGGCATCTTTTTAAGTGCTTGCTATTCAAATCGCCTTTTTATTCCCTTTAAGCCCATCCTTTATGTGTGGTGCGGTTCTGATGGAAGCTTCCCTTGCCTCCTATGGTCAGGATTAATTTACTCAGTGATGTCAGGCTTCTTCCAGCCCAGAATCCTCTAGGGAAGGGAGGGTCTGAGGACAAGAAGCTCACAAAGTTCATTCCACTCCTGTTCCTTTATTATCTCTTTTCTCCCCTTTCCAAAAGCAAGGAGGCAGCGTAACTGCAAAATAATTACTCCGTGCAGCCCCTAGATCTATTTGTGCACGTGTTAAAATAAGATTTGGATGTAAACAAGTCCCACGGTGCTCTCGACATTGCCCTACCTCAGAACCAAGTGGGTCCTACACATAATAACCCCTTGTTCATGCGTCCACGCACCCACCTCCATGTGCACCCTTGAAGTCAACATCAGTCCTTCCTAACTTAGCCTCCCCCCCAGGTCACCTCACAGAGCTCCTCCTGCAGCCAAAGTGAAGCCAGACCCTAGAAATCCCCTTCCAAAGCCACGATCTGTACGCTTTCAAGGTAGTTTTCCAAAACTAAAATTTGACTCTGTCCACACACACCTGCCTAATTGACATAAAGGATAAAGAATCTGAAACCATTTTAGCCCATCTTCAAAATATGCTATTGAACTAAATTTTTCACTTTTCAAGCAGGTTTTCCTTTGGTTATTTATATATTTTTATAGTTGCTGTTCAGGCATAATCTCATTAAGTGACCTCAGACTTCCAGCCTTTGGAGGCTGGCTTTCCCCCATCTGGAGGATATCAGCAGAATCTTCTAGATTCCTGCCAATACATGAGGACTTATATTCTCATGGTCACTGCAGACTCCAGTGTCTTCCCCCACCAAGCTCCCAACTCCCTCTCTCTCCCTCTCTCCCTCTGGCGCACGTTCTCTCCCTCTCTCGCTCACATACATCTTTGGATCGTTTGTAGTCACCTCTTTTCCAAGCATCTTATTGATTTAAGCAGAAACACAAGCCTTCTAATTCCCCAAGCTGGACACTAACCTAGCCTGGTGTACACAGGAGATTCACTAGGTTGGGTCTGGAGTCTTTTAGGTCACAGCATGTGACCAGATACCTGTCCCACCATGAACCCTAGGCAGCTCCAGCCCTCAGCCTCACACAGGGAAGGACTGAAGACAGACACAGCTTGTCTTTTGAACAACATAATCCTGAAATTCCTAGAAAGACTTCAGCTTTCTGGAAGAAACAAGGGATTGTGATTTCCAAGGTCCACAGCCTGGAGCACTTGAACGCTGTTTGTGAAATGAATTTGAAAGCAGGGGAGAATGCAATGATGACATAAGAGCCATGTTCCTGCCTGGCAAGGAGATGTTTTTAAAAATAAAAATAAAACCTTCCTGGTTCTGGTGAAAAGAGACTAGAGAAAGAAGGAGTCCAGAAAGAAAATTAAGTTCCCTTTGCAAAGCAGGGCCTGGGGCGGGAGTACCACCCCAGGAAGGGGCCTTGCACTCACCAGGCCTGAGGATGAAGGAGAGTCAGGTAGAAGGTGAGAACATGGCCTCAGGGGTCCCCCTTAGAGGAAGGAATATGATTCTCAGCGGAAATAAAGTTTGAACTATCTGCACAGCTCAAATACGCTGGCTACGTTACAAAAAGTATATATCTGTCCCTTTTTATTGAGATAAATTTTACATAATATAAAATTTACCATTTTAAACATTTTTATCAGCCTTTGATGTCCCTTTGCCTCCCTCCCAAGTTCTTCTATGGTCTCAGAAAAACTGAGATTCTTGGAAACACTGAGAGTAACTTTTACATCTCATTGCCCACTTGCCCTTCTGAGAGCTAGTATATTTCTCAAACAGCCCTCTCAACATTCAGGATGAGAAAGTTTAAGCTTCTCCTGGGACAACATCACACCAGAACACACATCTCTGACCTGACTCTGTTAACTCCTCTTTAATTCACTGTATTAGTCAGTCTTGCTGCATCAAGATGCAATAACAAACAGCCCCCTAAACTCAGTGGTTTCTAATAGCAAAGATATCTTTCAACATGTGAGAAATTTCAGTTGATGGAAGTGATAACTGGAACTTAATCAGAAAATATGTCAAAAATGTACTATTCCTACCTTGCCATTTTGTTTTTCCATGGAAGTGAGTCTTATTTGACGACTAGATTTCAAGTTCTTTGAAGGTAGCAATTATACCTAATATTGCATTTCTTTCACTGTAGCTGGTGTGTGCCTAATTAAATATTTGTTGAGTGAATCAATGAATAAATGAACCTATTGAAGGACCATGAACAGGTATGTGAGTTAATAGGCATGAGACTTTACATTAGGCTTCCTTGTTAAATGACAATTAAATGCATTGACATTCATTATAGCCTGAATATATTGAGAAACTAATTGCTCATATGTTGCTTGTGTAATCTCCAGCTTTTCAATGACAAGTTGATGTCTTTGTGACATACTTATTGTACCTGGATCAATGGCTGTTTAACTGCTAATTGATCTTTTATTAACATATAATAACTCTTATTAAATCTAAATTAAAGTCTTAATTGAGACATTTTTATCTGCAGCGTTTCAACATACAATCCTCATAACATAATGGATAATCGACAGAAAAGCTACTAACGTATTATCTGTCACCTTTCTCATTGACCTGAGAACAGATTTTCGGCTTGAAGATTTCTCACTTCATTAAGAAACCTGAGTGGTTCCTGCACCCAGGAATGCATCAACATCACCAGGTTTCTCGGTTTTCACACACAAAACCAGTCTCCCAATTTCTGCTGCTTTTTCTGCACCCCTCAGTAGAGGCCGCTTGGTCACCAGTAGGGGGCAGTAATAAGCATGCAGTGTTACTTTAAACACTAATGCAGCCACAGAGGCCACAATAAGTAGAAAGGCACACTTGCTCATCCTGCAGCTCTTTACTGGCTCCTTATGCCCTCCAGCACTTAAGTACTCTTCTTTCTTCATCCCAACTCACCCACGATCCATTTGGCCTGGTCTCTCTGCATGACTGTGCCCCAGTAAAGGGGATGGTCCTTCCTGCACCCTTTGTCTGCCATTTGGGCAAAAGCTCCCCTTGCTGATTCAGCCATTTATTTATTCATTTATATAGATAACCAGGGATTGAATCCAGGGGTGTTTAAACACTGAAGCACATCCCCAACCTTTTTTATTTTTTAGTTTGAGACAGGGCCTCGCTAAGTTGCTTAGGTTCTCATTAAGTTGCTGAGGCTGGTTTTGGACTTGTGGTCCTCCTGTCTCAGCCTCCTGAGCCAGTGGGATTACAATCATGTGCCACCACTCTCTGCATCCTTTAATTAACTCCTGTATGATCCTTGCATTGGTGTTTCCTAACTCCACTGCTCCATTCCTGCCCCAGGCAACCAGTACTTATGAGAGGTTATTATTTAGAGCCAATCCTGACCTCAGCCTCCAGCTCACACTGCGCTGATCTGAATCCAGCCCTGAGTCCTTCACCTCCTACCTGGGTTTTTGCATGATAGTTCTGTCCGTGAAGGACAGTTTAATGTCTTACATTATTCCTCTTTCCTCAGTAAACACAAGCCCCTCACTTGGTTTCTAGGTCTTTGCTAGCTGCTTCTCCAACTTCCCTGATGTTCACAACTGAGGGCCAATTGTTTCTGGATCCTCCAATGTCACAGATCCCAGATAGACTACCCAGCACCTACTCTATGTATTCTCAACTTCCTCCCCTACAATAAAGTGCCCTGCCCAGAAGCCTTAGGGTCAGCAGACAGCGACCAACTCCAGGGACTGGCCTAACCAATCCCAAGGCAAGCTCATCCCTCTCCCCCTCATTGGTGAGTGGCTCCCGAACCGGCCAGTGAGAACTGCCTTGCTGAGGGGGATCTGGGAAAGTGCTTCCTTGCTTACCCAGCTCACTCTTCCTCTGCGCATCCATAGGTGACGTCTGGGAGTGATTAGTCACCCCTTCCCCAGCTTCAGGGCGATGCTAGCATTGGGAAAAGACAGAATGAAGAAAATCACACAGAAATGGAACCAAAACCATTGAACAAATTCAGTCCCGCAGCCAGCCCTGCCTCTGGAGTTTGAGTTCTGTGACTGAATGGATTTTGGTTTTGTGTGCATCTGCTGTGCTGGGTTTTCCTACTGCTACAGCTGAAAGCATCCTGACTGCTACTCCGATTCCTTCATGAGGCCCTGGATCGATCCCCAGCACTGTTGGGGGAAAAAAAAGCTAGAACACATGGATTTGTAAAAGGTGTTAAATGGTAAGTGGAGGAGGATCAGGAATGGAAGGGGGAGGAAGAGCAGGATAAACAAAATACTTAAAATGAGAATAGTAAGCATCAAGTCAAAAGATAAATGAAAGAAATCTGTCAAACAAGTAATGCCAATAAATATACGTTTGTGGACTGCAGATGTAGCTCGTGGTAGAGCACTTGCCCAGCGCACAGGAGACTCTGGGTTCAGTCTTGAGCACCATAAAAAAAAAAAAAAAAGACTGAGAAAGTCGTTTTGAAAGCAGGGATAATATCCCTAAGATTATATATATTCAAATGGTCTTTTAATATTTTATTCAATAATAGTCATTGACCCATTTTGCACAGAATGATCAAGATGCACCTTATGTTTCGAAACAGTGTTGAAAATTCTATTTTTTATTGACATTTCTCCATCTCTATAAGTTGGGTTAAGGGTCTCAAAAAATGCTTAACTGAATCACTGAGAAAAATCAACAGAAGTCCTTCCCTCTCTCTGTGCTGTCCACAAAGATGTCCTGCTTTGAGGACTACACATGAAACAGTGTCTACACAATTAGTCCTGGCCCTAGTCCAGCCGGATGCCACCATGCAGGAATTCACTCCAGAGGTTACATGGGTTTTCACAGTAAAATGAAGCTTGTTTGGCAAATTAAGTACAATCAGCATAGTTTTCTATGAGCAAAATAAGTTTTAATTCCATGCAAAAAACAGGTAAATATTACAGAGTTAAATTTCATGAAAGAGTCATAGGAGCCCCATCTACGGAGTGGCCTGAGTTCAAATCCTGACTCCACACTTGGCAGGTGCGTGAACTCAAGCTGATGACTAAGCTCCTGAACTCAGGGCCCTCACCTGTAAAATGGTGACAAGATCAGGTAAAGAGAGGGGATTGTATTTAATGTACGTAAAGCGTAGGGCACACACCCTGCACATGGTGGCATTTAACTGATAATAGCAGTCACATGATTTTTTTCTTTAGTTTATATTTTTCCATCAATGAAATAGGAGTCAATGTGATCAACAGGCTAAAGCAAATTGTGAAACAAACTAAATGTTTTCGTCGTCACCATATCCCAATGCCTCCACCTGGGTCTGAGCAATGGGTGACTCCTTCAGCCACTCTTAGTGTCAGGAAATGTCCTTTACACTGTTCTCGATGGCAGTCTACAACTGCATGCCATTCTCTCCAAGTTTGCCCCGGCTTCTTTCATGAAGAATGTAGATTGCTAGCTATTTTTATTAAGGTGTTATTATTTATTAAGGTGTCAATTAGTTAGCCGGCCATGTGTACCCTCCTATTTGAAACATTTAAAAATCCCTGGTCGGGAGCTGTAGCAGTGGCTCGGTTATGGTGCTTGCCTAGCAAAGTGCAAGGATGCGGGTTCAAACCCCAGCACCACGTACACTACAAAGTGTCTGAACACCGAAAGCCACATGAAAAACTAAATAAAAATTGATTCTCTCTTTCTCTCTCACACTGCCCCTCTCATTAAAAAATTAAAAAAAAAAAATTCCTGGTCATATAGCCCTGCATTTCCCAACTGCCCTCCCCTACCCATGCCCAGCATCTCAGTGACCACAGGCAGGCTCTCACCTGTGCAAGCCCAGCTCCCCCTTACTTTGAACATTCAGCCAGCTCACATGTTCTTGGACAAAGCCCTCCTGATCTAAGCACCCGCGGCTGGGTTGGATGGGGCAGCATGTTTGGCTCCCACAGTGCCCTACAGTTACTTATCTCACAATTCTCTTCACGTTGGGCTGTCCTTGTCATTTTCATATGCATTTCACCATATGCTCTGTGGGTCCATTTGGTAGCAGGGATTGAACTCAGGGTCAACCACTGAGCCACATCTCCAGCCCATTTTATTTTTTATTTTGAGACAGGGTCTAGCTAAGTTGCTTAGGGCCTCGCTAAGTTGCTGAGGCTGGCTTTGAATTACAATCCTCCTGCCTCAGCCTCAAGAGCCACTGGGATTACAGACGTGCACCACTATGCCCAGCTAGGTAAGTGTGAGTTGATTGACTTTTATATAACAAGGGAATAGAATGATAGCATGTTTTCTAATTCATTAATTACTACCTTACACAAAATCAGATACAGAGTAAATATTTTAATCATTATATTATTTGTTATTGAGTTATACTTTTCATACAAGAAAATGCACAGAATGTTAAGTTCACAGTTTCATGAATACTGATGAACAGACCAACAGAATAGAATAAAGGGTTCAGAAATAGGCCCACATATATGGTCAATTGATTATTGATAAAGGTGCCAAAGCAATTCAACAGGGAAAGAAGTATTTTCAATAAACAATGCCAGAATAAGTGAATATATGGTGGAAAATAACCCTAACTCTTACTTCACCCCATACCTAAAAATTAGAAATGGATTATAATTCTGGAAGTTAACATTTAAACTATAAAGGTTTTAGAAACAAATCTTCACAATCTTGGACAAGATACAAAAGCATCCATCACCAAATTGTATCTCATTAAATTTTTTTAATTTACTTATCAAAAGACACACTAAGGAAATCAAAAAAAAGAAAATGACTTTTAAAACTGAAAAAGCATGTGGTTTTTTCCACTTCCATTATGTTTTAACTGTCACTCTCAGAACTAACAACCCTTCATTCTAACTGCCTCTGTGAGTTGTAAATCCAGGCCCTGTGTCCTCCAATTTCAAGCAAGACCCATTTGGCTAAGGGCAGCCATTTTTCTCCTCTCTTTGCCTTTAGAGATTAGAAGATAAAAGCACAGTGGAAGATAAACCCTGCCATTCTCTCTGACTCCTTAAGACCCACCTTTGTCTCTCTTCCCATCAAGTAGAAGGTAAGCACTTGGAAATCATCTTATTGCACTATACCTGCTCCAACTCATTAGACCTTATCACCTTTGAAGATTGCTATGTGAGAACAAAATGATTCACACATACAGATCAGAATCATTTTAATTGTACTCCATAAAATCTTCATGTCTTAAGGAAACATACATATTTCCTTCTGAATATTTTGCTAAGATCATTCCAAGCATGAAAAAACTTGTCTTTACAGTGAGAGCTTTCACACACACAGCTTTAACATAAGTGAAATTGAGTATTTTTACTTTAAAAGTTGTGAGACTCAAAATAAATAGCATATGTGGAAAATGCACTGTATACTTCAGTACATGACAGACATGCACAGTATTCCAGACTACAACTTTCAGAAATATGGCAGAGTAGATTCTCTAAAGAGTGTTCTCATTCTAAAATACTACTAGATACTGGATAAACTGTAATGAATAAAAAATTTTCATTAGGTACTAAACTCTCCAAAAAGGAAAATATTAAGGAGAATTTTTTTAAACAAGCTATACTGCATGCCTGTTCAAAAATGTAAATGTTTAATCCTGTTGTCAAATCTACTGAAAAACAACAAGGGATGATAGGAAGGGAGGAGAAGGGGAAATGTTGAAACTGAGTTAAGAAAGGTACTTTCCAAGAATTTATAAGGATGTCACTGTGTATACTACAGTCATGTATATAAGAAATGTTCTTCATAGATATAAGAATTATGTCACTGTGTTGGGTTTTTTAGGAAAAATATAGGATCCAGAAGAAAGGCAAGAGATTGGGGAACGGGAGGAAGGAGGTAGAGGAATGCAGATGGGGGTGGATATTGAACAAATTGTTTCTGAATTGTGTGCATCTAGGAATATGTGACAACTAATCCCAACATTATGTACAACTATAATACACTAATAAAAAATAAATTCAAAAAATGCAGGAAGAAAGCAACAAATTGAACCCAGTGTTGGGAATTTGGGCAGTAGATAAATACAAAAATGGTGCCCTGATTGAAAATGTTAACAAACATTGCAAACATCAAATCTGCTACCAGGAAACTGAGCCTTGGTCCTCAGGAAAGTGCTAAATCTAGCCGGCATCATTCTATCACTCTTAAAAGGGATAAAAATGATTTTCAGCAATGCTCCCCAGCTCCAGCAGATACAAAGGAAAATCTTCTATGGAAAAACATGTCTTTGAGACAGTGCCCTCAGAAGTCCCACAGATTAAGGATAACAAGAGTTCATAATGAAAACAAAAATTACAAAACTCACACAAGAAAACAAGCAAGTTTAAGAATCAACCGAAAACCAAAACCAATAGCTGATCCCAAGAACTTAAAATAGTCTCAATCTGAAATTGCTATGTGAAATGTTTAAAGAAATGAGAGAATTTAAAAGTCAGCAAGTGATTGCAACACATCGAGATGTAGCTACCAGGAATTGTTTTTAAAGAACTGAAAGAAATTTTAGAAATAAAAAATCATTGTTGAAATTAAAATGTAATGGACAGATTAGTCCGCAGGTTAAGTCACAGCTTAAAAAAATTATGAATTGATCATTATGGAAGACAACAATGAATCAATAAAAATTTTTTTTTTAATTTTTAAAAATCATGGATTGAAACATGACTCTGAAGAAACTGGCTCAAAAAAACATAAGCAGTTAAGAGATGTGGGCAAAAGAGTAAGTTGCATCCAATCAGAGTACCAAAAGGAAAGAATACAGAGATTGGAAGAGAAGCAAGCTGGAAGTGATATGGTTAAGAATTTTCTAGAACTAATGAAAAGTCTGAATAAATAGGGAGTAAAACATTTACTAAGCAAAATAAATAAAAATAAACTCGCAGACACATTGGGATTAAAACTACAGATCACCAAAGACCATGGGAAGATCTTGGCAGAAATTCACATCGCTTACATACAAACAGCAGTTTCTCAGCAGCAGCATTGCAGGCCTGAAATTAGTAGAATATCTTTAAAGCACTGACAGAGAATGACAATCAAACTGTAACTGTGTCCAACAAAACCTCCTTGCAGGTAAATAAAAATTGAGAATGTACCACCAAAGGAACTTGAGTAAGGAACTTCTAAAAAAATATTCTTCAAATCTCTAATCTTTTATCCAGGACATACGTTCTTCTTCTTTTCTTTTTTTTAAGAGAGAGAGAAAGATAATTAAGTTTATGTATTTTTTTTGTCTGGTTTTCGTTTTTCTGACACTTAGCTGTGTACGTGGCGCTGGGATTGGAACACAGGTCCTCACGCATGCCACACAAGCACTCTACTGCTGAGCCATGGCTCCAGCCTGCTTCTTTGGAGGGTGGGGGAAGAAATCTGTTCTTGGTTGGCAAAAATAATCTTACTCTTCTATGTACAAACACAAGTATACCTAAACATAAATAGACATTTTGTTTACCTGGGGTATTAAATTTGATTGGGTGCTGGGGCACACGCCTGTAGTCCTAACTACTTGAAAGGTTAAGGCAAGAGGATAGAGAGTTCAAGACCAGCCTGGGAAACAACTTAGATCATTATGGCTTGGATTTGAAGTGTCCCCCAAAAGCTCCTGTATTGATGGCAGGAATATCCAGATGTAAAATGATTAGGTTATGAGAGCTATAACTAATCCTAGTTTGAATGGACTGAATGGTGACTGTAGGCAGGTGGGGCATGGCTGGAGAGGGTGGATCACTGGGAGCATGACCTGGATGGTTGCATTTCCCCTGCAGCTCCTGTCCCTTTCTCTCTAGCTTCCTGGCCGGCTAAGAATGGAGCAGCATTCTTCCACCACGACGTTTCGTCCTGACGTTCTCCCTCACTTTAGGCCCACAGCAAGAGGGTGGTGGGCCATGGACTAAATCTCTGAAACTACAAGACCAGAATAAATCTTTCCTCCTCCAAGTGGTCAGGTATTTTGGTCATAGTAACAAAAAGTTAACACAGAGACCTGCCTTAAATTTTTAGAAAGTGGATGGATAAGGGGTAAATTAGGAAAAATCATCAAAAAAGACTCTTGGGGAGGGAGGGCAGAACAATAATAATAAGATTAAGAAACACCTACCCAAAACAATCTACAAAGTATTAGAAATTAATAAGAATTTTTTTGGGGGGTGGAGCAGGGGGTCAGTGGTTGGAGAGCTTGCCTGGCATGCACAAGGATCCAGTTTCAAACCCCAGCACCACATACACAATGAAGTGTCAGGGAAACAAAGGCCAGATGAAAAAATAAATAACAATGATTCTCTCTTTCTCTCTCTCTCACTCTCATCCTCTCTCTTGAAAAAAAATAAGAGTCTATTTAAGGTTATTAGATTTAAGATCAATATAAAAAATCAATTGTATATCTATATGCTAACATAAAGAATTAGAAAATATAATTCAAAAAGATACAATTTATAAGAGTACAAAAGCAATCTAGGAATAAATCTAACAAATACATATAGCCATATCTATGTGTAGGTACACATACACTTTGTGGGAAAATGTATAAAACTATCTAAAAACATTAAAAGAACCTAGAGAAAATAGAGAAATAGCTCATGTTTGTGATTAAGAAATGTCAAAATCTTAATGCCAGTTATCCCCAAAATGACCTAGGTTTTCACTACAAATTTCAATGAGTGTTTTGGAGGAACCTGTCTAGCTGATTCTGAAACTCCATGAGACTCAAGATACTCTTAAAAAAATAAATTTGGAGAAATGGTCCTATCAAATATCATGACTTCTCACGGGCTGTAGTACTGAAGATGGCAATATTGGCACAGGGCTCAACAAAATTGATTAGCAGAGTAGAGAGCCCAGAACAGCCCCGTGTAGGCATAGGAACTTGCATTCCCAGCTAGAGTCATAGCTTTTCCTTGGTTCCCCTGGACCAATCACTGTGACCTTCAGCATTTGGGGAGCTGATAGCTTAGGTATCACAGCATCACCTGTAGATCCAGAGGTCGACTCCAATTAAACCACAAAGACTGAGAAGAGGAAAGGGGAGAGTCCCCAAATGGACACGGTGGCTCTAATAATCAGGAAAGGGATATCAAAAGGGGAAAAATGTGAGATCCTTGGTGACAAGACATGCAGAGAGAAGGCTGCTCATTTGGCCCATACCCCTGCTTGAGCACCATGTCTTTGGCATCCTTTAGGAATCATTCTGGGTCCCTAAGTCAGTGTCTGAAAAAATCATCCTTTTTTTTTTTTCACCCCAGGTCTTTGTTTCATTATCTCTGAATATTTTTTCTCCAAAAAACTTATTTTCTTCCTACTACTTTAATTGAAGCATTCCTCAAAGTATATCCTAAAATTAAAGTGCTTAGAATTCTAATAGGTATTTTACATTCTTTTAATCCACTATTTTTATTAGAAGTATATAGAGATACAGTTGAGGAGGAAACATTATCAAAACAGTAGCAATCAATGTATATAAACTTTGTTATCCAGGGGTCATGCCAAAGCATAGATAATCCACCTTGGGTTTCACCTGTTGCAGTTTCCCCCAGAAGAACTCATGTGTTAAATGGGTAGCTCGTGGAGGAATGACAACGGCTTCTGGGATGGTTCCCCCATCTTCCCATTCTCCAGACTCCTATGAGTTCTTCATATACCCTCCCCCTCCCTATCCCCCTCCCTACACCTCCAAGTATCCTAGAGAGCCATCCCCCTATTACTCTAAAAGTCATTCAATTTGAGGTTTTGTTAGGTTAACCGTCTGCCCTACTGCTTCCCCATAAATTCTAGCATCAACAGATTTAATCCACTATTAAAGAAATCGGAGAACCAATCATTTAAACACTGTGTTGTAGTTGCCCTACTGCTAGATTCTGCAATCTTTAATGAGACAATAGGCATTGAAATCTTCTAGAAAGGGATCCAGCGCCTGAACTTCAAACACACACCCTTACATCAGGGACCTGTGTTACTCTCCCTCTGCTGGTGGTGATGGCCATGAAAGGAAACCTCCCTTCTCTAGAAACAGCTTCCCCTTGGATATTCCCCTTCCCTGGAGGCACAAGGTCATGTTCACAATCAAGAGTGCACTCAGCGCCAAGCTACAGAGTCCATCCCACTGTTTCTCAGCCACATCTCACCTCCCAGAGCAACTAGAGACTTAGCTTTATTTTTCTCTCTCTACTTTCTTCTTATTCATGGGCTTATATTCATTTTAAAACAAAATTTAAAAGTATTTAAAACTTAATCTTAACTTAATAATGAGTTATGGAACATGAATCCAAATAGACCTCTACATAAAATTTCACTAGGAGCTTGCTTAGGAATTTTTGGATTAAAATAGAAAAAAACACAGGATTAACTCTAAGGATCTGGATTTCAGTCCTGATTTCTCCAGTTTTCAGTGGGAACTTGAGAAGGCTCATCAACTGCTGAAACTCAGCATTCTCATCTGTAAGTGGGTATAGAGTTTGCCAGGGTCTGAATGTGCTCCCCCAAAGTTCATGTGTTGGAAACTTAATTCTCAATATAACGGTGCTGGGAGGTGAAGAGTAAAAGCTGATTAGATCCTAAACAGATCAATGTCATTTCATGGAAATGGATTCGTTCCTGAGAATGGGTTTCAAGTTCCACCCCCTGTTACTCTCTCATGTGTTCTTGCCTTTCCACCTTCTGCCATGGGATGACGCAGCATGAAGGCTCTCACCAGATCCCAGCCCCTTGATCTTGGACTTCCCAGCTTCCACAGATGTAAGAGGTACACCTCTACTTATAAAATTACAGGCTCAGGTGTTCTGTTACAGCATCACAAAACATTCTAAGACAGTTCCTGAGGCACTGTTGTGGTTATCTGTATGAACTCATTCAATTCTCATGCCAACCCTAGGAGTTTGCTATCATCTACAGCCAATTATTTGGCTTCTGTAAAGCCTCCCCACTTTCCAAAAGAAAAACTGTGGCACAGAAAAGCTCAGAAACTTGCCCAACATTACATATAGGTGTAAATAGGTGACCCAGCCTGAACTTGAACACAGATACTCTATACTCTTGACCACCATGCTATCCTGCTTCCTAACTGGGAATATATGCAAATTAAGTAAGACAACGTAGGTCAAAGTTTTACATTTTCCCACCCGACCACAAGTCTACAAGTGCCTGATGGTGAGGAACTATGATTTCACCATCTCATTTCCTCCTCACAGTTCTTGGTCTATGAAAATATCCAGTTAATGGGTATTTTTCCAGGGGACTTAGAATCAGCACATTACAGTGACACAGCAAAATCTATGTTCATAGCAGCTCAATTTACAATAGCTAAATTATGGAACCAACCCAGATGCCCCTCAATATAGATAAATGGATCCAAAAGCTGGGGTACATATATTCCATGGAGTTTTACTCAGCAATTAGAAACAATGACATTGCAGCCTTTGAAGGTAAATGGATGGCTATGGAAAAAATTATGCTGAGTGAAGTCATCATTACCCAGAGAACCAAGGGTCGAATGTCTTCACTCATCTGTGGAGGCTGGAGCTAGACCCTGGCCATTGAGAAAGGGGGTCAACTCTCATGTATTAAACCCTGAAAAGGTGTAGTGACACACAACCTAAGGCATTCATGGAGATGTACTGGGAAGGGGGGGAGCAAGGGGAGGTAATTAAGGGGGCTCTAGGGGGTAAATCTAATTTTCAGAATATAAATATATTATATTGTTTCACTGGAAAAAGAAAAGAAAAAAAAAGAAAGAAAATACCCTGTTAAAATACTACAAGTAGTTGTGAGATTCCTGTATAGTTGGCAATAAGCCACAGCTTCCAGGCCCTCCTGCATGAGACCCCCTGACTTCCCCAAAGTGGAAATTAAGTCAACCCCCAGCACAGCAGGGGCCTGGTCCTGCCCCAGCAACTCAACAGGCCTTCCAGCTGATGGGTGGGCATGTGAGCCTCCAGGGGCCAAAATGCTGGAAATGTTATCCTGTACAGGAAGCAACAATAAGCATTTGTTGAATGAGTGCAGCTCAGGAAACTAAATCTAAAGTCATGTGGTAGAAATGGAATTTGGACCCAGGTCTATTTGATTCTTATTATCTGTACCCCAGGAGACAGAGCGCCCACAAGCGACAGTATCTGAGGCAGTTGAGCCATGAGAGCTAGAACAGAGCTCACTGCTTACCACAGACTCAGAGCCTAGATCACAGGCCCCACTGCCTGCAAGGACCTCACCGTGCAGTCTCCTTGGCCTCATCACGGTCTCTCCCTCCAGCTTCAGTAGCTTCTTCTGCTCCTTGACCATACTTGGTTTCTATAGCTTGGAAACTATCACACCCTTGTCTCAATCTTCTGAAAATATTCACTTCTTTCTTTTTCTTTGTCTTCTCTCCCCAAGAGCATGAAATATCATCAAACCAGAGACCAGTCTTTCTTTCTCATGGATTCTAATATTTTTCTGAATAAATGAATGAGAAGCAAGTAAAGATATTCAGGAACTGATATCCAAGCAGGCCAAGACCAGACAGCTCTAAAATACAGCAGAAAACGCCCAAGTCCAATTCTCCTGCCAAAGAACCATCCTCCTGCCAACATAAAGTGCACATCTGCTATGTACTAGGTATCAGCTGAGATTCACAGGGAAACAAGCAGACAGAAATCCTCACCTTTGTGGAGTTTTTCTAGGAGAGATCCAAACAGTAAATAAATATGTGAGTAAAATATACTACACAGCAGATGTTGGAAAGTGCTAAGGAAAAAATAAAATATGGAACAGAGTTAGTTGTAGAGGTGGGGAAAGCATGGAATACTAAACAGGATAGACGTCTACGGACTTGAAGGCTGGGAAGCAGTGGCCACATGGCTATGTGGGGGAAGAGCATTCTATGTAAAGGCAACAGGAAACACAAACCCTGGTGCAAATATGGTTGGTATGTTCTAGAAGTAAGGAGGTCACAGAGTCCAGGGCAGAGTAAAAGTGAGAGCAATAAAAGATTAGGACACTAAAAGTAAGATAAGGTGAGTGAGATGGGAGCCTTGGAGGGTTTGAGAAGAGAAGAGATACCCTGTGCCCTTTGAGGACAGATCAGACGGTGCATCTGAGGGGGAACTGAGGCACACAGAGTAGTTTGGAGACTGGTATACCACAATAGGACAGGTGGGAGCTCCAGGTGGCTTGGACTAGTGTGATCAAGGTGGACGTGGAGAGAAGTGGAATTTTGATTGCCTAAAATTGGATTCTGCACTCAGAGCCAACCAATGTGGAGCAGGACGGAAGGCATTAGCAATTGATAGAGATCCTTGGACCATATTGCTGATGTCGATGCAACACCAGAGCAGCAGGAGCAGGAAAAGTGGGACCTGTAGGTGAGGAAGAGGAGAAGGTAAAAAAGGAAGAAGGGAGTAGGGCTACAGGCAGGGCCCTGAGAGACTATGGGGAGACATAGTCAGGGTAGATGATGATAAGAAAAGATAAGATGGGGAGACCAGATGATAAGATGAGGTGAGACTATAAGATAAGATAGGGAACAAAGGCATGGAGAAAATCTCCATGGCTACCACTGCTTCAGAGAAGCTGAGTCTGCAGTGCACCCTTTAGAGAAGGCAAATACCCTGATGGACAAGGCCAGCTTCCATGGGCTAAGGTCTGTGCAGTCACATAGGTTCCCCCACACACACTTACCTGTTGCCAGGTTTATAATGGGAGTCCCCAGGTGGGGCATTTTGTAGGAAACATTAAGACAAGGATGTCGAAAGAGCCCTTGGACTCTCCTGAAGAAGGAGAGAATCTGTCTGTGCTCTGTGCTAACTCTAGAAACATCAGCACACAGCCCTGGACCTTGTTGGCCTTTGGAAAGCAAAATAGGACAAGAACAATACAAAAAAATGTCTCAGGTGGAAAAATACAGCATTCCATCTTTCCATGGTTTATCTATCTCTGCCCTCCAAAAACAAATGCCTGAAGGCATGATCCCAACAACTAAGGCTGTCCTTTGGATTGGTACCAAAAATTAGGACCCAGCCATGGTCTTATGATTAATTCTGAGGCACAGAAAGGAAACATTAATATTGATTTATCTGTTCATTTTCTTTATTCCCTGTCCATCCATTCACCCAGACTAGCCATAGCAACTAAACACGAGAAAATTAAATTTAAAACAACTTCTCTGTTCTAACTAAACTTATTCCTCTTCCCCCTGCTTCAAGGGCCATGACTTCAACAAGCATTTCATTTTTTAAATATTATGCGATCCACTGAGGGGTAAAAGGAGAACTCATAAAAATAATGTTGAAATAATATAAACCAAAAAACTGCAAGATTTACAGAATCTGTTACTTTCTGGTTGGCTGTTTCAGCACCACTGTGGACAGAAAAAGGAGCAAGAGCAGATTGTTAAGCAGCAGGCACATCTTATAGCATCAAAATAATAAGCGTATTTTGGTGCAGCACAATCATTCCATACCAAAAAAAACACGGGCAGAGCCTTTCCCCACCATGACCTGCACTATGATCCAGAAACCTTGAAGGTTAGCCTTAAATGGGGACATTTTTAATGTGGAGTCAATCAACTAACCACCGAATATGCATCAATCACCTACTAGCTCCAGACACTATAATCATACTTTTGAAAAAGATTAGGTCTTTCTCTCAAAGGGCACCGTACTGAGATGAATTTTTCAGTACAGCTCCTGTTCACATCTACCATCATGGATAAGATACAGAATGGTCTTCAGTAATTACTGTTTTACTTACATCAGTGCTCCTGCCACCTGCCACCCAAGCTCCTAATATGAGGTCCTTTATCACATTGTGCCTCTAAAGCCCTATCATCAACTGATGCTATGGTCTTCCCCTCCACCTCCTAACTCCCCCACACACACTCATGTACACAACTGGAAAGTCAAAAGTGGAAAAATAAATTTAAGCCAGACATTGAAGAGAGTTTTAAGTAACTGGCAGATTATCAATAAAACTGAACGCTAAACAGTCCTTCCAAATGGAAAGGACGCAGAGTCATGTGCCCCAAGCAGAATATGAGGCAGCAGGGACCCAGATTACACATAAGCTGTAAAACCTAACTCTACCCAAGGGAAGGCACTGGGACCTCTTTTGAGGTCCAAATATTGCCTCCCCACCCCCAACTCTGCGGGAGATGTGCAGTTTCATCTGAATAAGTCCCTCAAGATGGAAATCTACATTTATCACAGTGGAAGGATATTATTATTATTCTGAAAAGTGTGCTCTGGTATGGGTCCATGTATGCCTAAGCGATTATCCACTCATGTATTTGCCCTACTAGATTAGCCCCCCTGCCTAGAAATCCATATTGAAGTTCAAGGACAGAGCCCACCTAATAGCAAAGCGATGTTTGCCTTGCTTTGCGGCCCTGGTGCCTATCTCACCAACAGCCAGAGACCTCCATGTCTCCTAAAGAAACCCAATCATGTCACCCTCCAAAGTGGGCAAGAAAAAAAGACCTTGTTAATTAACTGACTGGCTTGTAAAAATAGTTCCCCCTGGGTTAAAATGAAAAACGAAGACATAATCTGGCTTTCCCTGGCAACTAACTAATGAGACTTGAATGTATAAGAGTGTCCTTCCTCCAACAGGTGTTTTTGGCCTACTGAATTAACAACAGGAGACAAAGTTCATGTTTTTATGACCCAATTTTCAGTGTGTGCCCTTGGTTTAAGACTGATATAACAAAAAATGATTAAATGATTGATATAACAAAAAAGACTGTCCCTGTGTTATTAAAAGAAGAGGTTATATTAAAGGAAATTTACTTCCCCTTGCCACTTCTTTATAATACATTAAGTACTTTGAAAGTTGTTATTTGTTTCTCTTCAAAGGAGAACTGAATTTAAGAGGAATGCTTATCTAAGTTCTTTTAGATTTGGAAAGCAATTCCCAAGGTGGGCCTGTATTCATTTCAAATGAAATTTTTACTTAAACAGAGGCAGCTGCATGATTAAAAATGAAAGAACTTTGAAATGTCTCAAATTTTACACTGCAAATTAAAAAAAAAAAATCTGACTTCTGAGACTGTTTCCAAAAACAAGCCCTTGGCCCAATGCTGCTTATGCCCTTGTGCAATCACAACTCTGGAATCAATTCTATTTACACAACAACAGAAAAATCTCCCAAGACTACAAAGGACACTGAAAAGAATTCCATTTTTTTTTTTTTTTGTATCTTAGAGGTTGTAGAACTATAATTGTCCAGATGATACAAAGTGATGCTTTCACCATAAGACACATTTTAATTAGAGAACACACCTCTCATCACTGGCAGGTTCATCAGAAGTCACTGATATTCAGTAGTATCTTTCTCCATTCCTTGCTAGTACGGTGATGTTGATGTTCTGAGGACCACAGCACTGGCCAGCAAAGAGCATCTTCCACGGTGCTTGGTGCTTCGTAAGAAGCCTGTTTCCTGTTAGTTCTCCCAACTCAGATGGCAAGCAAGCTTTCATAGGTCACACTTTCAAAATATTCCCAGAAACCGGAAACAAGAAATGGAATCCATGGCCAAAATGTTTAGTCTACTGAAGCCACCAGGCATTGTTTTATTTTATAAATGACTTTTACCAAAACTTCAAGGAAAGGATGTTTCCAATCTCACAGAAAATATTTCAAAGAGGAAGAAAGAAAAGGTCACCAATTTACTAAAAAAAATTTTTAAAGAAGTGAGAAAGAAAGAAAGGGAGGAAAGAGAGATACAACTTTCTTCATTTTTTTAATCCGGCCTTTGTTTCTCCAATGCTAAGTTGTTATGTATGCGGTGCTGGGGTTCGAACCTTGGTCCTCATGCATGCCAGGCAAGCACTCCAACCTCTGAGCCACCACTCCAGCCCTAATTTTACTATTAATAGCAAGCTTGATAACAAAACCAGAGAGGCATAGTGTAATAAAATATAATTATAAGCCAATTTTGTTACCCTAGAATGAAGAGTCTTAAAGTATTAATTTATTTCAATACCATATTTTTAAAAATTATATCACTATCAGTTGGAATTCAACCCAAGATGTAAAGTTCAACATCAGAAAATCTATTAATATGGAACTCACATTAATGTCAGTTGGTACTGACAAACCATTTGTTAGAACTAAGCATCCATTCAAGATTTTTTAAAATGGTCTTGGTAAACTGAACAGAAGAGAATTTTCTTAATAGGATTTTTTTAAGTATCTGCCAAAAACACAGAGCAAACGTCATTCATCATGATGAAAATTTAGAAACATTGTTATTAAGATAAAATAAAATAAAAAATGCCTGCTATCCCTGTTACTGTTCTGCATTGTCATGGAAATCCTATGCAATTCAGTAAGACAATGGCAAGAAAAGGAAAACATTTGGAAAAAAAAGATACTGAACTTGCTATTATTTGCAATAAATATTCTTACCCATTTATAAAAGCAAGATAATCTCTATGCCAACTATTAGAACTAATAAAAGATATTCATATTCAATGGCTACAAAATCAATATACTAAGATCAACAACACCCCTATATAACAATAACAATTATAATTTAAAACATGCAATAGGATAAGGGTGCATACATAATTCACACTATCATCAAAAAATGTAAACAAACTAGGAATAAGTCTGTCTTAAGAGAAAATTATTAAAAATTATGAAATAATATAAAAGCAGTCTTGTATCAATAGTCTTGATATACCTTATTAATGAACAGGAAATGAATAAAGATGTAACCTTTTCCCAATAAGATCAGTGGGGTTGGGGATTTAGCTCAGTGTCAGAGTGCTTGCCTAGCATGCGCAAGGTCCTGAGTTTGATCCTCAGCCCTGAAAACAAGAACAAAAAAAAAAAAAATAATAAGATCAGTGTGATTCTAATTCTAGTGAAGGAATAAAACTTAGCAAACTGATATTGAAATTCAAATGAAAGAATAAAATTCTAAGAATCAATACAATTCTTTTTTTTTCTTTTTTTATTAGATGAATATGGAGTTACAATTGAGGGGGGAAATACTGTCAAACAATCAAGAACAAATGTATATATACTTACTTATCCAAGGCTGATGCCATGTCATGGATGCCCCACTTGGGTTCCCCATGTTTCTGTTTCCCCCAGAAGACCCCCAGAGTTAAATGGATATCTCGTGGAGGTCAAAGATCTCCTTCTGAGATGAATTCCCCCATATTCCCACACTCCAGTCTTCAAGATATCCTTCCTAAGCCCTCCCCCCACCCTGTCCCCCACCCTACACCTCCAGGTATCCTAGGCTATCATCCCCCTGTTGTGTTAAGAATCATATAATTTGAGGTTATTATTAGCTTAGCCATCTAACATACTGCTTCCCGATGAATTCTAGCTTCCACAGATGAGAGAGACCATTCGGCCTTTGAATCTCTGAGATTGGGATACTTCACTTAGCATAATTCTTTCTATCTCTCCATTTGAGTTCAAAAGCAATAATATCGTCTTCTCTAATGGCCAAGTAGTATTCCATTGTATATATACACCAAAGTTTTTGAATCCATTCATCAAGTGAAGGGCATCTGGGTTGGTTCCATAGTCTAGCAATAGCTGCTATAAACATTGATGAAGCCACATCACTATAATATGCTGATTCTAACTCTTTTGGGAAAATACCCAAGAGTGGGACAACTGGATCATAAGGTGGTTCCAGCCCTAATTTTTTGAGGAGTCTCCACACTGCTTTCCACAGTGACTGTACCAGTTTGTAGTCCCACCAGCAGTGGGACAGTGTTCCTCTTTTCCCACAGCCCTTCCAGCATCTATTGTTGTTCGTATTCTTCATTTTTGCCACTCTAATAGGAATGAGGTGGAATCTCATTGAAATTTTGATTTGCATTTCCTTTATGGCTAATGATGTAGAGCATTTTCTCATATATTTATGGGCTTTCTGGACTTCCTCTTGTGAGAACTTTCTTTTTAGATCTACAGCCCATTTAGAATCAATACAATTCTTTAAAAACAAAAACAAAAACAAAAAAAACCAGCATAGTGACTCTGGCAGATATCAACATACCACAAATTCTGGAATAATTAAAAAGCCTAATGATATTATATATGACAGACACGGGTTTGCATAGCAGAAGGGAAATAACAAAAATACTCAGTTAATAATGTTAGAAATTTTAGCTTAGAAAGCTAGAAAACAAACAATCATCTTATGCTACACATAAAAAATGAAATTCCAAATGAATTAAAGGTATAATGGTGAAAATCAAAACTAGAGAAACAAAGTCAAATTGACTTCCAATGAATGATGGAAACTCATTTGCATGTGAGTCTTCACTTCCTCCTAAAATCCCAGTGAAATAACACAGAATGGATTTCCAAGGCATAAAGCCTTGGAAGAAACAAAAAGAATGCGATAATTAACCACAGCAGCAAACTTTGCAATTTGAAAAGCAGCAGTAACTTACTGAGCAGACCTGAGAAGGCCAAATTCTAAACTACCAGTGGAGATGTCAAGAAGACCTCTGATTTACTGGAAAGAATCTCCCAAAAATTTATTCTTTGACTTTATCAGTACTGCAGGACAGGACACAGGAGTAAAGATGAGCTATAAACAAGAAAACAGATCAAAGTCTGTTGACGAAGCATTTAGACCCCCAAGTCCCCTCCTCACTTTGTCTACTAGGGAATTGTCCCTCCCTGACCCTATACTTTATTTTCTGGGGAGGGTAAAAATAAAAAGTGTATGGAATGAGGACATCTGTCTAGTTGAGGCTGCGGGGATGCCTTTGTGAAAACCAGAGGGGCTCAAGTAAAATCTTAATTCTGAGGTTGAGACACCAGCTTTTTTCCTTCCGCTTGGTTCCCAGCATCCTGACAAGTCAGGCTTATAGTATGTTCTAACCAAAAGCATGAAAAGGATTTTTAGTCATTAAAATAGTATTAGTGAAAATGTTCAGATTTAAGGGAAATGATAGTAGGAGTTTCTAAGCAGGTTGCCCAGTCGGGTCTCCCTGCAGTGAACCGTCTACTTACCAAGTCCCCTTCTGGTTTCCAATCCAATTCAAATATGAGATGACAACCAAGGATCCCAGGCGTCAGAAGAAGTCCTCTGAGGGAAGACAGAAGCTAAGAGGGCAGCTTGAAGGAAACAGATTTCATGTGGGAAAAATAAAGCTTAGTAGTATCATTGCAAATATAAAAGAAGATACTATGAATCCGTGAGCTCATAACAAGATACCATTTAAAAAAAGAAAGAAGGAAATAAAAAGGAAGAAAACTTGGGATCTTCCTGCCTCTGCCTTAGAGTCACTGAGCTTACAGGCACATGTCACTAACCCAGAGGAAATAAGATGTTTGAAAGGACCCATGAAAATTCAGAAAGGGGAGAATCTCATTTTGAGGATTAAAAGGGTTAGAAAATGCAGAGAGACTGTCTTAAAGTAGAACAGAGAGATAAAAAGACAGAAAATAGAAGAAAAAACCCCCCAAATTTAGGAAAAACAGTTTAGGAGATCTGACGTTTAAACAACAGGAGGTTAAGAAGAGAGGAGAGAGAAAAATGACAGGGAAGAAATTGATGAAGAAATAAGTGGAGAAATTTCCCAGCACTGGACGGACCCAGTGTGTTCAACAATTGCCTTCAGCTTCTGAAGAGGAAAAGCAAGAGCAGAAAACAATTATCAGAACAGCTTTGTAGCCCTAACCAGAAAGCTACTTTCAACCTAACATTATGCAGACATCAAAAGCATTAAATGAAAGAGCAAAATAAAGACATTTTTAGATATTCAGGTTCTCAAACAAATTCTCTCTCTTCCACCCCTTTTCAAGAAGCTGCTGTGATATAGTGTTTGCCAAAACAAAGGAAGAAACCAAGAAAGAAAAAGATAGGGAATCTAGGAATGAGGAAATCCTATACAGGAAAGGCAAGAAGACCAGCTAGGGTGACAGCTATGTCATCAGTATAGAAGGCAAGTAGTTCTGACAGGGGACATTTAGAAAACCCAGGGGGTACTTCAAGAAGATGGTATTGCCAACTCTTGATATGTCTGAGAATACCAAGTAAATTTGTGTATATTCCTACAATTAAATACCATACAGGAATCAAAATTAACACACACATTTATTTCAACACGAAAAGAATCAGAAGATCAAAACGTTGAGGGGAAAAACACAGAGAATACCATGAACACATTTTAAAAATAATAATAATGCCATAGGCAATACTTAGTCAATTTTTCATGGGGGAGAAAAATAAACCGAAATTATTAAGTTCCCTTTCTTGGAGAAAGAGGGACATGAATGGTACTGGGGAAGGGAAAGTAAAGAAGACTTCAATTTTAGTATCATTCTATTTGGTTTAAATGGCTTTAAAAGACTAAAGCAAAAAATGACAGTTTTCATATTAGTTAATTCTGGGTAGTGAGTACAGAAGTATCGATCTTACATTGATCTTTCTATTTTTCTGCATTTTTCTTTTCCAGAAAGGAAAGAGAAAAAAAGAAAGAAAAGTGCTGCGGTCACAGCCCTTCAAGGGTCTCATCTGAAGGACCATGAAATGAGGGTGGGGACAAAATGAGCCATTCCAGCTGGTTCCTCCTCCGCACCCGAGTTCTGTCTTCATCTTGCTCCATCCTCTGCTCACAACAGAACGCAGCCATTCTACAAATTGTATGTTATCTTTCTCAAATAAATCCCTTCTTAAATCTCTGTTTGTAGTTATTTTGGGGTTTTTTTCGCTTGGTTCTGCTTTTTTTATTTTTCTTGGCTTTTTCAGCATAGACCACTGAGATGGTACTTCACCAACAAGAAATGTGTGTTACCTCCCTTTTACAGCAGAAAACAGGCTCAGAAACGAAAGCTGGGAAAAGGTTTAGTAATTAAAACTCACTACTCATAGTATCACTTAGTATAGATACTGCTTTAATATAAAAAATACAAGTAACAACTGATCCACACTTGCCCTCCTCACTGGAGCACTGGCTGAACTGTAGAAAGCTTGCCTGGCATGTGTGAGGACCTGGGCTCGATCCCCAGCACCACATAGACAACTTGGTGTCAGAAAAACAAAAACCAGGGCTGGAGTGGCAGCTCCGTGGTTATGGCACTTGCCTCGCATGTGAGAGTACACAAGTTCAAACCCTAGCACCACGTACACAGTGAAGTGTCCAAGGAACCTAAGTCACATGTAAAACTAAATGAAAATTGCTTCTCTCTTTCTCTGTCTCTCACTGTCCCCCCTTTCTTTAAAAAAAAGAAAAAGAAAAACAAAAACAAAAACCAGATTGAAAAAAATGAATAAAATTATTTCTCTCTCCCCCACGCCTTAAAAAAAAAAAAGGTGTGGGGAAACTACAGCTGCACCTGAAGACACTGTCATCACCTGGTGGCAGCTGCTTCTAAGACAGGGAGGTACCTGAGAGGAACACAACATGATTTGGGGCGGCTCCATCAATACCATCTAAAATGTGACGGTGAACATCATGGTGATGGAGGGGCTTGGGAGTGCATGGTGCCGAGAAGGCATTTGTTCTGTTTAACATAGAGATTTGCCCTTGGCCATGAAAGGGCCTGCTATAAGCCCAGCTTCAAGTTCACATTCACAGCTTCTGCAGAAACCCAAAAAGCTGAGCCTACGGATACCAGTGTCTCTGGTCTCAGACTCAAAATAGTTCATTATTGGACTCTCATTTGATTTGGAACTGGAAGAAGAATTGCAGAGAAGACAAAATGAAAGGTACTAGACAGTTATCCTTTCTCTATTCAAAAATAAATAAATAGCTCTGAAGTTTGGTGAGAATGTCATGTGCCTGGGTTCAGGTCAGTGCTTATATTCACCGAGGCCTGATGGATTTGGGACTTCAAATATTTTATCAAGACAATCCACCTTGTAGCAATCGCCAAAGGAGTCCGTGTAGCGCTATTAAGTCCACAATTTGCTTTTTTAAAAGTGACTAAATATGCTTTTTCACAACAACGACAAGTCATCTCCCTCCCGGAGCCCACAGAGTTTGTCACCCAGCTTCCCCGCTTTTCAATGCCAGCCATCAAACAGCAAAGGAAATGTCATGACTTTGGAGCGGTCAGAAAGCTCTTAAGTCACAGTGCAGGCTATTTCTGCTTTTGTGGCACAGAAAAGAGTGGACAAGCACAATGAATAAATAATCCCATTGTACTTCCAAATGTGTAACAATCCTTCAAAATGGGGTGAGGGACCAAGATAGGAGATAGCAAGGCGGCCCCAGGTCTTAATAGAACAGGTTGCGATCGCAGGGCCAAAACTGCTTTTGCAAACAGAAACTCACACAGCAACCATGAGAAAATAAGAATTAAAAGTGGCATCTGATTCCGAATGCCAAGATGCTCAGCCTGAATGGCCTTCCGCATAATTCACTTTGGACACTTTCAGCCTCGTGGGTAAGGGCGGCAGGTCGGGGCCAAGGTTAAAACCTTAAACCATTCAAAATCACTGACTTTGAAATAACCATCGGGGTGGCCAGCAGTTGCTAAAATCGCCCCTTCATCATTTTTATTTCACCATTGGCTTTCCATTCCATTTTAAAGAAGAGCTGTTTTGAAGGCCCCCATTGTTCGTCCCTGGTGCCACTTCGAGTCCTGGAGCAAACAGCAGAGTGTGTGACCACCGGAAGATACCACAAAAAGGTCTGACACAGATTCTAATCACAAGTCCTTCTCCTGCATTCAAATGAAAGATAAGAGAGTGAAACAAATAGGCCACAGTGTTCCTAAAACATCTTCATTCTGAGCCCAAGTCTTCTGAGTTGCTTTTCAAACTGAGGCATAAGTAATTATGATTTTTGACCCAGTATCACCCTCTGTACCATCAAGAACTTTGATGATGTGACCTTTCATTGTAAGAGTGCCACACCATCATCTCTGGAATTTTCTTTCAAGCTATAGACACCATTCTGCAACTTTAAAACCTAGAGTTTTCTTAAAGGACCCAATTGAGGGAATACTAAAATGCTGTTGACTATAAGACAAATTCTGATTCCATACACAGGTAAAGCCCCAATAGACATATAGTTATGTCTGTAATGCCATCTAAAAAGAAGGGGGCACAGGACAGAGAGCATGGACACACATCCATTTTGTTGAAAACTGCTTTTTGCCCCTGGAGTTTTATTCATCCCAGGTCAAAGCATCTAATGAGGGAAATGAGAAAAGAGAATCATCAGGCTTCCAGCAAAGAGGACATGTGGCATCTGAGGGTATAAACTGTGTGTGCTCAAGCCTCACAGAAAGTCTTTAGGTATCTCCAGGTCTGAAGCCACAATCGGAGTGACTTGATACCTAAAGTGCAGTAAGGGGAACACTGGAGGGTCTGGTCCAGAGCAGGTGGCCTGCCTCGCTGCTCTGACATCCGAGGACAGTCCCACAGCAGCCAGGGTCTTAGGAAAGGCTCCAGAGCCACCAAGCCAGAATAGACCAATCTCTCCCTCCATCCCATGGGCAAACCAAACAAACAAAAATGAGACCAGGGAGGAAATCTTCCTGGCGTTTTAGCAAGACAAATATTGATTTAGCCCTCACACAGAGTCAAAATAAGAGCTCCCCTGCTTCCATCATAGTTGGAGTTCCAAACACCGGTCACATAAACACCCAGCCAGAGAGTGTGCCTAGGTGCTTATGAAAATGCATGATGGTTTTAAAATGTTCTCCTGTGCTTTAATGCCCCTTAAAAGTTAATGTTCCTAAATCCTGGAGCTGCCATGATAGGATCTCAGCCATCTGCCCCTGCCGGTTCCTACAGGATCCTCTGATTAAACAACAGAGTCGGGCTGCAGGCACAGGGGTTCTGTTTCACAGGGAACCCATAGATTCTCTACGGATCTTACTTAGCAATACAAACAGTTTGTCAAATTGATGTATTTTTAACTAAAGGAACAAGTCGTCTTCTTCCTCTCTTCTTGATTCAAGAACTCTCCCCAAGTCTTGCAGAATTTCTCCATACTCATGGTTTCAGACATGACTTCTTGCCCAGCAGCCCCCTCCCCCATCAAAATAGCATTTCTCTGTTGTCACAGTTCTTTGTCATCTTTCTGATACATTCTGTATCGCGATGTCCCTGACCTTGCCACATCTGGCAGAATTGAAACAACAGCACTGAAGAACAGTGTGAACAAATGCAGATTTAGGAAGTGAATACACTATTCCATGGAAACATCTGATCTAATACTGCAGCCAATGTGAGTTTTCATGAGTCCCAAAATCAGGTTTGCCAAAATAAGTGTAACTTAACTTTCCATATCTCCACTCAGATTCCACCTTGAGTCCCCATTTCCACTTCACAGCAGAAAACAGTTTCATTACCCTCCAGGTAAATGCCATAAAATTAGCAATCACTCAGACACTTTTTTTTTTTAAAGAGAGAAGGACAGTGAGGGAGAGAGAATCAATCTTTATTGAGTTTTTCACATGGCTTTCATTGCTCCGACACTTAGTTGTGTACGTGGTGCTGGGGTTTGAACCCGTGTACTTGCGCATGCCTGGCAAGTGCCGTAACCGCTTAACCGCGGAGCCACCACTCCAACCCCACTCAGACATTTTAAGTTTAACATAGTTTGTTGTGTCCCTCGACCCTATTCCCCTACTCTATGCTGACCTTTTTACCCAGAGTAGCAGCTAGGTCCAAGGATGGTAGCAGAGTTCAGGATATGGGAATGGACGTGGAGGTGGCCTATGGGCCAGAACCACCCACAGCCCTCTGCAGGCATTTGCTGGCAAGAGCTTTTTACCCTTTATCAGCCACTAAATGCATCCCCCAGGGATGTGGAGCCCTTCTGACGCTCTCCATCAACATATTCTTTTTTTATTATTATTTTTAAGATAGAGGGACCGTGAGAGAGAGAGACAAAGAGAGAATAATTTTTATTTAGTTTTTCATGTGGCTTTCATTGTTCTGATACTTAGTTGTGTATGTGGTGCTGGGGTTCAAACCCACATCCTCACGCATGCCAGGCAAGTACCATAACCATTGAGCTATCACTCCAGCTCCCTCTAGTAATATTCTTTATAGGTAATTTTTTATTCCATCCAGGATAAAATTAAAGATCAAACATTGATTTCATTCTCAAGTTTCTTCAATTTCTTTAGTCTAAAATAGTTCTGGCACGAGTGGACAGGAACCAAAAAAAAAAAAAAAATAGACTTCTCAAAATGAACAGATGGTCCAAACAATGAATTGTTCCAAGTCCCACATGACTATTGAGTATATCCTCATAGGTTTAAAATTCACTAGTAATTATGTGCACCTAAAGCCTAGCGTCATTTCACATGTAAACACAAGGTAATTTTTTTTCAACCTCAGTTTCCTTTAATGACCCCCATGTCCCTAAAAGGCAGGTGCAGGCAGCTAGGCGATGACAAGAGGTGTTCACTTGAAGATCCTGCCCTGATTTAAGGCTTTGCCCACATTCTGGAAGGCCCCCTCCCAGGAAAAGTACTCTTGAGCCAGCGTCTGGGTCTCATCACTGCCAGGACAGTTTCTGCCATACATATGACTCATAGTCCACCCGCCAATCTGGACTCAGCAGAAAGGCAAGGGCCTGGTCTCGGAAGACCCAGACTCCAGAAATGAGCTGCTGCTGTTGGTTACAAAGAGGATGACACTGGCAAAGGCATTCTTTCTCAGTTTGTCCAACTGCTGGAGCATTCCAAGGTGAGGTCTGAGGGAGCTCTTCAGGAAAGTGATACTCAGCATAACACAAGGACCAGCCATCCTGTTTGTTGTGGTGCATGATGCCCAAGCTAGGGAACACTCAGGAACTGGCTGGGGGCACTATGTCCCTATCAGCAAAGCTCACCCACTGCACCACCTGGGCTGCTGCCTCTGAAGCGCTTCCCCATTGCTGCTAGTTGCACACATAGTAGGCAATGGTGTTGCTCTCAAACACACAGAATCCATCATCACCCTCAAATGCTGGAATCTTACCATCAGGAAATTTGCAGAGAAATTCAGGGGGTGCAGTTGGTTTGGCCAAAGTGGAAATGGGGTGGTGAGGAAACCACTCTGACCTGAGCCCCACAGTACTGAGCAGTGATGATGGCCTTCAACACCCTCCAGTTTTCAAGGTATGTGTACAGGGTCCCAGCCGCCATGGTGATTCCACAGGGAAAGGGGCGCAAGGTAATTTTTGCACAATTCAAATATTCTCTGAATTTTCTAGGACAGCAACACTACTGTAAATCAAGGAAATATTGAACCCTATTCTGTTAGAAACTATTTCAAGAATTGTTCATCATTTCAAAAAAGTATGTTACTAATGACAGTTCTATTCACAATATTTAAATCACCATGACACCCTGGATCAGTTTATGTTCAAGGTTGTCATACTCATGGTGACTCTATATTCAAGTTCAAGCACTACATTATTAGACTTCTACAGAGTAATATCCAAATACATAAATGCTAAAATACATGTGTTAATTTAAATAGTTTTTATTTTATTTGTTCTATTCTTCATAGGGCATTATATTGTTTTTTAATTATATATGTAGATCAGATTTATCTATCAGTTTTATTTCAGGATAATAAAAGAACTTTACAAAGTACCAGGTGTTTCAAACAAATTGTTAAAAATTATAAGAAGGCAAGACCCTAGCTGAAGCAATCAGGCAAGAGAAGGAAATCAAAGGGATGACAACAGGAAGAGAGGAAGTCAAACTATCCTTTTTTGCTGACAACATGATCCTATATCTGGAATATCCAAAAACTCCACCAGAAAATTGCTTGAACTTATAAACAGATTTAGCAAAGTAGAAGAATTACATGATCAATACCCATAAATCAATAGCTTTTTTTATATGCTAATAATAGGACAGAAAAAGAAATCAGGAAATCAGTCCCATTCACAATTTCCTCAAAAACAATAAAATATTTGGGAATTAATCTAACAAGGGAAGTAAAAGACCTCTAAAATGAAAATTATCAAAAACAGAAGACAGAAATTGAAGAAGACCTGAGAAGAGGGAAAGAGGATCCATGCTCTTGGTTAGGCAGAATTAACATAATTAAAATGGCCATTCTGCCAGAAGCACTATACAGATTTAATGTGATCCTCATCACGATACCAATTTCAATCTTTACAAATACAGAAAAAGCAATTCTCAAATTCATTTGGAACAACAGAAGCCCAGAATAGCCAAAACATTACTAAGCAAGAAAGACGAAACATGTGGTTTTGCAATACCAGATCTAAGATTATACTCTAGACCTGTAGTAACAAAAACAAAAGCATGGTTCTGATATCAAAATAGGAATGAAGACCAATGGAATAGAATAGAAGACTCTGAGACAAACCCACAAATCTTTAAACATCTGATCTCTGACAAAGGGGGCCAAAATATAACATAGAGGAGAGACAACCTATTCAACAAATGATGCTGGTTAAATTGGACAGGCACTTGCAGAAAATTGAAATTAGATCCTTATCTCTCACCTTGCACAAATTTCAAATCAAAATGGATCAAGGAACTAGGAATTAAACCAGCTGCCATACAAGTGCTAGAAGAAAAATTAGGACCAACACTCTAGCATTTGGGAGTCAACAAGACTCCCAAAGAGAAAGAATTAAAGTCAAGAATTAATGAGGGGGACTCTATTAAATTAAAAAGCTTTTGCTCAGCCAAGGAATTGGTCAAAACCGTCAAGAAAGAACCTACAGAATAGGAGATAATCATGGTCTGTGATTCCTCTGACAGGAGACTAATATCCAAAATTTACAAAGAACTCAAAAAAATTAATACCAAAAACACAAACAATCCAATCAATAAATGAGCCAGAGAGCTAAACAGAAACTTCTCAGCAGTGGAAATCAAGCAAGTCAATGAATACATGAGAAAGTGCTCTAAATTATTGGTAATCAGAGAAATGCAAATCAAAACTACATTAAGACTTCACCTCACTCCAGTCATTTTGCCTAAAATGAAGAATACAAACAATAACAGATGCTGGAGGGGTTGTGGAGAGATAAAAACACTAGCACAGTGTTGATGGAATTGCAGACTGGTACAGCCGCTCTGGAAAGCAGTGTGGAGACTCCTCAAAAAATTAGGGATGGATCCACCATACGATGATGGATCCACTATCCCTCTTCTGGGTATTTTCCCAGAGGAATTAGAAACAACACATTACAGCAACACAGCAAAATCCATGTTTACAGCAGCTCAATTTACAATAGCTCAATTACGGAATCAATCCAGATACCCCTCACTGGATGAATGGATCCAAAAGCTCTGGTATATATATACAACAGAGTTCTACTCAACTTATTAGAAACAATAATATTGCAGCCTTTGAAGGTAAATAGATGGCAATGGAAGAAATCATGCTGAGCAAAGTTAGCCAAACCCAGAGAGTCATGGGCCAAATGTTTTCCCTCATTTGTGGAGTCTAGAGCTAAACCCAGCCTTGGGTGAAAGGTAGTCAAACTCATGTATTAGACCCACCAAAGCCATAACAACACATAATCTAAGGGAACCATAGACGTGTAGATGGGGGAAAGAGAGGGGAGAGGCAGGGTTGCAGGATAAAGAGGGTAGATAGGGATGGATCTAGGGAGATAATCAATTATGTAGCATACTCTTTACCCACCTGAGAAGCCAAATACTACACAACCATTTAGTTCTGGAAAATTTACAATCATTTTATATATATATATATAATATATATATACACATATATATAAAGAGAGACATTTATATCTCCAATAGGGGTGTAATATAGAAGAATCAAGAGACCGGGGTGTGGGTGATATGGAAGTTACTATTGTTTAGAATCAAGTGCATATCATGTTGTTACTTTATATGCATTTATGATTGCATTTATGATTGTACAACAACTCAACTCCTTAATAAAAAAAATTATAAGAAGGGTGATGGGAATGTAACTCAGTGGTAGTGCACTTGCTTAGCGTGTATGAGGCCCTGAATTTAATTAATCTTCAATACCAACCACCCCCCAAAAAAAGTTTGGGAATTTCGAACACAGTAATTAAGGAGTTATTATCTTTAGATGTAATAAGCATGCTGAATCTGTGTTCTCCATTTTATTTTAAGAAATTTTATTTTAAGAGATTACATCCAAAAGTATTTGTACATAAAGTGCTATGATTTGCTTTGAAATATTTGAGGTGGTCTAGTGGGTCAGAAAGAGATGAAACAGGATATACCATGTGTTATGGTTCGGATGCAAGGTGTCTCCAAAAAGCTTGTGCGTGACAATCCAGGAAGACTGAAGTGAAATGGTTGGGTTATGAGAGCCTCAACCCGATCAGTGAGTTAATCCCCTGATAAGGATTAACTGGTAACTGTACACTGGTATGGAGTGACTGGAGGAAGAAGGTCATTGGAGGTGTACCTTTGGGGGACATGCCTTAAGGTATAAATTTTGCTTTTAGAGTGGAGCACTTCTCTGTCTCTGCTTCCTGGAGCCATGCCTTGGCCTGTTTCCCTCTGCCACAGTCTTCCACCATGATGTTCAGCCTCACTTCAAGCCCCAAGGAATGGAGTCAGCCATCTATGGACTAAGAACCCTGAAACTGTGAGCCTTCAAATAAATCTTTTCCTCCTAAAATTGTTTTTGCCAGGTCCTTTAGTCACAGGGATGAAAAAGCTGACTGAAACAGAAATTAGTACTGAGAAGTAGGGTTGTTGCTGTGACTAACCTGACCATGTGGTTCAACAGCTTTTAGAGCTTTCTGGAAATTGTGGGAAGAGTTTTGGAAAGTTTAGTGATGCAAACTGGAAACCCTTTATATTATTTTAAGCAGAACTAAATGGGCGATTCTAGGGAGAGCTCAGAAGACCAGAATGCCACTAAGACTGTGGACTGTAAAGCCAGGCTCATGAGGGTTAGAGGGGGAGGACTCTATTGGAAATCGCACTAGAGGCCATTCATGTTATTCTGACTAAGAAGTTGTCTGCATTTTGCCCATGTCCAAAGACTTTCTTTGAGCCTGATTTTAAAGGCATGAAATTCTTAATCTGGCAGAAGAAATTTCCAGGAAGTATAGTATTCAGGTGATAGCATGGGCAGAGCTAGCAGCTTTTAGCTAAAATTATTGTGATATTCAGAACCAGAAAGCAGAGCAGAAAGATTTGAAAAACTTGGACTTGAAAGGTGAGAGTACAAACTGGGACCAAGGAAGTTTCATTTGTTAAAGAGGACATTATTGACACTGAAATACAAAAGACTTGGCCCAAAGACAATCAGAAAGATGGCTTGAGGGCATTTCAGGAATTGGCAAGACCACAACTATCTCAGGCTCAACGGAGTAAAAATTTCTTTGAGAAGTCACCAGTGGGGCACCTTGCTTGCACAAGAGAGCCTAGGAAGTTTTTTAAACATGCTCAGCCAACCAGACCTCAGAGACTGCTGCAGCCATGGTCCTTGAAGTCTTGGCTACTTGGCAGCAACCAAGTGGTGCTGGTTCTGCAGGATTGCAGGATGCTGAGTTGGGGGTCATGGAAGCTTCAACCAAGATTTAAGGGAGGCCAGACAAGTGCCCCAGATCAGAGTCCCTGCAGGCAGCCCCTGAGAGGGCAGTGTGTGGAAATGTGAAGAGGAAACTGAAGCTGCTGTGGAGACCTCCAAGATTAAGGAATGCCAGCACCATGGAACGTCTGCCCGGGGAGCTGCAGGAACTGAGCACAGACAAGCCAATAGAGAGGACATGTGGACAGGAACCAGCAAGGACACAGGGGCGGAGCTGCACAAGCCCTGTGGACAAAACATCATGGTGCCATATGCTCCAGATGCCAGATGTGGAACTACAGGACTTGTTTGCTCAGCTGGGTTTCAGACTTGCTTTGGTCACATCCCTTGTTTCTATGCACCTATTGCTTCTGAACAGAAATATTTATGATATACTATTATACATTGAACATATGTAACTTGATTTGTGATTTTTATAGGAGCTCACAATGCAAGTGTGCCCTGAGTCTCAGAGGAGACTTCACACTTGGACTTTTGGGCAATCTTGGAGCTGTTGAGACTATGGGAACTCTGGAAAGTGGACTAAATGTATTTTGCATTGTGAGATTGTCATGCTCTTTTGGGGGCCAGAATGTTGTAATTTGGATGAAAGCTAATGTGACAATCCAGAAAGACTGAGGTGAAATGATTGTGTTATGACAGCCTTAACACAATTACTGAGTTAATTCCCTGACAGGGAATAACTGGTAACCATATGCAGACAGGGTGTGGCTGGAGAAGGTAGGTCACTAGGGGCATGCATTGCAGTACATATTTTGCTTCTGGAATGGAGTCTCTCTCTCTGCTTCCTGGAGCCATGCCTAGACCCACTTCCCTCTGCCATACTCTTCCACCATGATGTCAGCCTCTCCTCGAACCCCAAGAAATGGAGCCAGTCCTCTGTGGACTAAGACCTCAGAAACCATGAGCCCCCATATAAACCTTTTCCTCCCAAAGTTGTTCCTGTTTGGTCTTTTAGTCACAGCAGTGAAAAAGTTGACTAAAACACCATATATCAATAATTATTGATGCCAGATGATGCAAACATCAGCTCATTTACAATTCTCTCTACTGGTGGGAATTTTTTAAATTTTCTCTAATAAAAAAAATTGAATTAAAGAAAAATGGAGCCTGCTGGGTGTGATGGGGTTGAGAACCACTGGTTTGTGGTGAATTGTATTTTCAGCTTCCTTCAGGATTTACTCTTTAGATGTTTAAAAAAAAGAGAAAAAAGCTTCAAATCAAAAGCATTGAGTTTCCAGAATGTTGTCTCTGTTATAAGTTTTTAAATCTATTTAGAAACTCAACAGCCAAGAATTGGCTCTTTCAATGTTCCCTTTTATTCCCTTCAGTGAATGTGACAGACTGTATAGGATGGAGGAGAAAGGTCACTGGAGAAGGGCGGAGCTAGTGGGGACAGAGGGGTTTAGGAACAACATGGTAGGGGACAAGGACCCTTGGTAGACATCCATTGTCCCACTATACTACCTCTCTGCATCTCAGAGTACCTACCTCTCCCACTTACAGTGGCTCCTTTGCAGGAGTCAAAGCACTTCCACATGATGGACAAGACACAAGGGGTCAGCCCCTGCACCCCTTGCCCAGCTATTAGAGAGTTTACTGGAGGAAGATGTGCTGCAAAGGCGCAGTGAGGACATGAAAAATGTCACCCCCGGTCTCAGAGGGGATTGGAACTTACACTTCCGAATCCTTCGTTTACCATTGGCAGGCTTTTTGTTAGGAGTGATTTATGCTGAGCAAGGATTAAGTGGCAGATTCCTGTCCCTTGCCCATAATGTTTATTGCATATGTATCAAATGTTCATTCCCAGGTTTTAAATCAGATGATGCGTGAGATGCAAGTAATATGTTAGGGGTCTTCAACAAGGCTTTCCCTTCTTAAGTTACTCCGTCAAACTTGGGAGTCTGAGCGTGCTTCTCAGGATGGTTGGACAACCTTTTGAAAAACAGGATCTTGCTGTTTACACTTCAGGGAAATTAATTCCTCTGAAAATGTAATGGAACAGGACAAAAGGGAGGTCCTTAGACTCGCGTACGCTCTGCTAATCAAGATGGTGTGGCACCTAGGACAGGGTCCCTAACCTATCCTGACTCCCTAAGGCTTCTGCACAAGAGCATCCACCACCAGCTTCCGCTGTCCTGGAAGGACCCTGCCTCTATGATCCTAATTCCTGTCCCACCGCCTGATTTCAAGGGATTCCAAGACACCTTTGTCCCTCCAGCATCTCCAGCTTTTTTGGCCTTTTCTGCCTCACCCAGGGCAGAGCGCATGGTTGATGATCAGAATCTCATTCACCGAGCTCCTTACTCCTGTGCTTCTTGCCCTTCAGTTTCTCCCACTCAGCAAAACTCGGCCACGACTCAGCCTCCAGCCAGTCCCACCAATTCCCTGAGCCTGTCCACTTCCAAATCAACACCCACCTCCTGCTCTCCACTCCTTTGACTGGTCTTGGGGACGTCTCCTTCATCCGTTCCATGGGCAGCTTCCCAGGGAGGTCAGCCATTGTCGAGTTCCTGCTCCTACAAGCCCTCTGGGCCATGAGGCCCCCACACATCCTAGAAGGGCTCTCACAAAGCACATCCGGAGTGCCCTCCAGGCCTGACCAATGGCCAGGGGGAGCTTTCTGCTTCGCTGCCTGTTGTCTTCCTACAGTGCCCCACATACTCCCTTACCTCGCCACTAACACTCAGCTAGCATCGCCTCCAAGAGGCTTCCCAGATGCCCCAGGTTGGTCCACATGCCCCTCCTCTGGCACAAACATGACCAGCACTCATCTGCTTTAGGTTGAAAGTATTTTCTAAGGCCCAGGAATCAGTTTCACTCACTGATGTTCCTCCAGGGCCCCTGCCAGGATCTGACCCAGAGGAGGCCAGGTGTTTGCTGGCTGAGCTGAATGTCTGAGCGCAGCATATTTAAAATGCACTCAGAAAAGCTGAAAGCATTTCCACTAAAATCTGGAACAAGACAAGGCTGTCCGCTCTCACCACTTTTATTCAATATTGTCCTTGAGACCCTAGCTGGAGCAATTAGGCAAGAGAAAGAAATCAAAGGGATAAAAATAGGAAGAGAGGAAGTCAAACTCTCTCTTTTTGCTGATGACATGAACCTGTATCTGGAAGATGCAAAAACTCCATCAGTAAACTACTTGAACTCATAAACAGATTTAGCAAAGTGGCAGGATACAAGATCAACACCCAGAAATCAATAGCTTTCCTATACACTAATAATAATAGGACTGATGAAGAAGTCAGGAAATCAGTCCCTTTCAAAATAGCTTCGAAAAAAATAAAATACTTGGGAATTAACCTTACAAGGGAAATCAAAGATCTCTTCAACGAAAATTATCGGTCATTGAAGAAT
>PVKS010014603.1:0-47965 GCA_004027875.1 Aplodontia rufa | reverse complement strand
TATATCACCTCATACCAGTCAGATTGGCAAAAATGAAGAAAATAAACAATAATAGATGCTGGAGGGGCTGTGGAGAGATAGGCACACTAACACACTGTTGGTGAAACTGCAGACTGGTACAGCCCCTCTGGAAAGCAGTGTGGATAATCCTCAAAAAACTAGGGATGAGCCCACCATATGATCCTGCTATTCCTCTCCTGGGTATTTTTCCAGGGGATTTAGAATCAGCAATTACAGCGACACAGCAATATCTATGTTCATAGTGGCTGAATTTACAATAGCTAAATTATGGAAACAGCCAAGATGTCCCTCACTGGATGAATGGATCCAAAAACTGTGGTATGTATATACCATGGAATTTTACACAGCAATTAGAAACAATGATATTGCAGCCTTTGAAGGTAAATGGATGGCTATGGAAGAAATTATGCTGAGTGAAATCAGCATAACCCAGAGAACCAAGGGTCGAATGTCTTCACTCATCTGTGAAGGCTGGAACTAGACCCTGGCCAATGAGAAAGGTAGTGGCCATTGAGAAAGGTAGTCTATTATGTGTTTAATCCAGATAAAGTGTAATGTTACACAACCTCATACATTTTTAGAGATGTTGTGGGAAGGGGAAGGGAGGGAATGTGGTGGGTAATTGGGGGGAGCACTCTTGGGGGTAAATCTAATCTTCAGAATCTATATACATTTTATATTATTTTGTTAAAAACTTGTATGATTTTTCAACAAATAAATTTCTCAATAAAAATAAATAAATATATACCAGTACTGAAAGGAAAAAAGTCCTCTCTGCTCTCAATTCCCCTTGATACAATCCTGAATGAATATAATTTATTATACTTACTTCAAACTTCAAATGGTTTTGTGGCACTTTATTAGGCAATTGATTCTTATCCAATTGAAAATTGATAAATGTTTGACAATTGTTAATTCTGTAGATGACATTTTGGGGAAAAAGACTGACAAGCTGTTAACTCTTTTCCTCAAGTAAAATGAAAAAGTGATGCTGCACTGCCTTGCATTTGTTCTAAAGTACATTAAACATATGCCATATAATCTATGTAGTAAGCATGTTCCTGATGACTTCATGAAAATCCCTTGCTTGACAACAAGCCATTTAAAGTATCCTGTCCATATTCTTACCAAGCACCAATTTTGGAAAAGGAACACTTATTTATTTTGCTTATCTCCTGTGAAATACAATAGCACACGTTATAATTTTTGTAACATATATCAAAATGACCAAATATCTATTTAGTTTAACTGTATCTGATTTCATTAAGCAAGCCTTAATCTGGTGTCCTAGAAAATAGAGCAACCAAAGTTTAACAGCTTTTTAAAATTATTGACTTTCACTCTGAGTTAGATGTCTATATTTATTGTACCTATAATTCAGCCTATAAGTCTCAACTAATATGTTAAATTAAAAAAAAAAAACAGCTTTCTATGACCATTTTTCCAAACCAGGACTGGCAGACTGGGTTAGAAGGTATGTGTATATGTGTGTGTGTGTGTATGTGTGTGTGTGTGTGTGTGTGTGTAGATGTACTAAATGCTCAAAAGTCACTTTTCAATGGAAAAAAGATTTATCAGCAGAAAGATTAAAAATGATGATAAAAGCACATTTTTTCAAATAAAGGCAGAAAATGCATTTTCAAAAAACATACACTGTAAGAAATGCTGAAAGGTATTCTAACAAATAATTGATATTTAAATTTACACAGAGGGAAGAGGAGCATCAGAAAGGATTCAACAATAAGGATAAGTATAACGGATATTTCTGAATTCTTTTAAAAGGTAATTGTCTAATGCTAAATGTTGTAACAATGCGCTGTGGGCTCTATAAAACAAGTATGCATATAATGTATGACAATAAGGGCACAAGGATAAAACAGAGTGTTATGGTTTGGATGAAAGATGTCCCCTAAAAACTCAATAGGTGAGACAATTGAAAGGTAGCCTTAACACAATCAGAAACTTAATCTCCTAGAGATTAACCGGCAACTGAGGCAGGATAGGGTGTGGCTGGAGAAGGTGGGTCATTGGGGATATAGCTTTGGGGTATATATTTTGTATCTGACAAGGAGTTTCTCTCTCTCTGCTTCCTGGCAATGCCCTGAGCCACTTCTTTCTGCTTCCCTCTTCTGCCATGATGTTCAGCCTCACCTCAAGTCCTGAGGTATGGACCCAGTCTTCCATTGACAAAGACCACTGAAACCATGAGCCCCAAAATAAATTTTTCTTCCTAGAATTATTCTTCTCAGATCTTTAGTCACAGCAATGAAAAAGCTTACTAAAACATAGAGGAAATGGAAACATACTGTTAAGGGGGTCCTTTCTCCTTTTATAATAGTCTTTTGAAGTTTTTCACTCTAAAAATGTGTTTTGATGACTTGCTTATTAGTTTGGACATATCTTTATAGATTTTTTGCTTTGTGGTTAATCTGAGGCTTACAAAAATATCTTTTGACCATTATAAGCTATTCCAAAGTGATAGCAACTTAATATTGATTGTAAAGTCAGAAAAAATAAAATACTAATGAGAAAAACCTCTGTGCAGCCACTCTACTGCTTCCTGTATTTTGAATTTCTGGTATCTTGTTATTACATCTTTCTATATTGCCTCTTAACATATTAATGTAGTTATTGTTATTTTAATTGATTTGGTTTTGAGTTTTTAGGCTAAAGCTATGAATGATTTATTCCTCACATTTACAATATTAGAGCATTCTAAATTTATCTGTACAGCTATTCTTACTAGTGAGTTTTATACTTTCTTGTATTTTCTTTTTATTCATTAGTATCTGTCTTTCAGTTTGAAGAAAGCATTTCCTTAGAACAAGCTTGGTGAAAATAAATTCTCTTAGTTTGATTTGTGTGTGTGTGTGTGTTTTGTTTGTTTTGGTCTGTGAATGTCTTTATCTTCCTCCAGATCTAAGAAATGATATTGTCAAGCACAGATTCTTGGTTGGCTGTTTTTTCCTTCATTACTGTGAAAATCTCATGTCATGCTTCTCTGACCTGTCAATTTTCTGCTAAGAAGTCTGCTTCCAATTAAATTGGGACACCCTTATGTGTTGCTTCCTTTCTCTTGCTGCTTTTTTGAGAATCTTTCACCTTTAAGAGTTTGATCATAAAATGTCTTGGGAAAAATTTACTTGAGTAGAATTTGACAGATAACTTTTCACCTTCTTGTACCTGGCTATTTGTGTCCTTCTCCAGGCTTGGAAAGTTCCTAGTATTATGTTTTCAAATAAAATTTCAATCCTTTGAGAATTCTCAAACCCCTATTTCACCCTTACAATTTGAATATTTGCTCTCTTAGTGTTGTTCCACAATTTCCATAAGATTTCACCATTCCTCTTTATTCTTTTACCTTTTTTTAATTCTCTGATAATGTATTTTCAAACAGGCTGACTTTGAGCTAATACATTTCCTCTTTGGTCTATTCTACTGTTGATGTTTTCAGTCACATTGTTTATTTTGTTTAGTACATTTTTCAGCTCAAGGATTTGTTTGATTTCTTTTAATTACTTTAACTGCTCTGTTAGAGCATTGAATAATTTCACTGTGTTTTCTTAAAACAGCTATTTTGAATTCTCAGTTCAAGAGTTTGCAGGTATATATTGTCATATGGTTGGCAACACATTACTTTATTTATTAGCAAAGGGCATGATTCCCTGGATATTCTCAATGCCTGTTGGTATATGATGTTATCTGAAAATTGGAAGATTATGTACGCATTAGTCTTAAAAAGCAGGCATTGTTTGTGCCTATCCTTTCAAAAATTCTAAATAGTCTTATTTTCTCTAAGCCTATAAACATATCTACTATTTCAAATCTACATTACTCTATAATAGCCAGGTTTGTTCACAAGTCTGATTTTGCTGTGTTGTCATGTTGTCATTATTTCAACACTAGAGGGTACCCCACGTCTAGGTTTATCCTAAATCTGCAGTTGAAGTATTGTTAGAATGAACTAGTAGTGTGTGAAAAGGACAGTCTATATCCACAAGCTTCCACCCAGGATTAGGGTCAGCTCAAATGCCTCATTCATAGTCACCAGCTTATGTCCAGGCAGCACAGTATTCTGCCCCACTCTCGTCCTCATGATGGTATTATCAACCTAAGACTCCTCTATAACACCTGGAGCACTGCTCCCTTTTCTTCCCTGCTTCCCAACAGACAGTTATTCTCTTTGTGTTCCTTAACATAGGGTTAAGGAATGAATCAGGTGGGATGTACAATAGTCACTTATATCTCTAAACTGAGTTACATCCAAAATCACAGTCTGCCAAGACTAGCAATGCACTGAAACAGGGTCAAGGCACAGGCTGCTATGGACTGCCTTCTGCTGAGTTGGACTAATGGTGTGAGACTGCTTCAATCAGTCACAGGTGATATTGGTCAGAAGTCTGATTGATTAAAGTGACAGGTTTCCACCTGGCACCGGGGTGGATCAAAAACTATGTGTATGGGCATTGTCTTAAGGATAGGGACCACTAGAATATTCCCAGTTATAGATTTCACTGGATTTCTATCTAGTACCAGAGCACAGCTAGAAGTTCCATCTGTGGGCACTGGCCTAGGGATAGGGGTTTGGGGACCTATCAACTACTGGGACTTACCAAAGTGTGTCCAAGGCTCATTACTGTTTTTATTTTCCTGACTCATTCCATAGCTTATAGAGTCTTACTCCATACTCTAGTGCCCAAAGTTGGGAAAGGAGGGTTAGAGGTATACCTAACCCCCACATGGTTAGCCACATGACTCAATCTTAACATAATAGATTGGGGACAAGGACAATGTGGCTTTGCCCAACACTAGATTTCACCATGTAGGACTGGTATTGAATTTCAAATTTTCAGTTTGTACTTACTTCCCTCTTCCTTCCCTAAATAGAAAGTGTCTCTCTCCATGCTAGCAGACTGCAGTTGGAGGAAGAGTAATGTGGACATCTCTTTCCTTCTTTCCACCTTCAGTACAGTTTTATTTTATACTAAAATCAGATATTGTGATCTCTTACCTGGCTTCCTTAGCTCTTTCAAAAGTAGTTTAGCACATGAGTAAGCATCCAATTCATTTCTTTTTGGGAAACTGATTCTTGAAATATCTTACTGAGATGTCACCTTGCTCCCTCCCCTCAATAGTTACCATATTGGATTTAAAAGAAAGACCAAATTCTATGCTTCCTAAAAGCAACTGATACTAAATATAAAGATGCTATCTATAAAACACATTAAGTCCAAAATTTTCAATTCTGCAAATATTTCATAGAAATTCACACAGATTCCTTAAAATAGGTTGGAAATCATAATCTACATCTTAAATATAATATCATATAAATATTAACTAGAATATATTATAATTATATTATATACTCTATTTAAGTTTATATATGTATTCCACATCTCCAATGATGGAATATGAAGATGCCATCTACAAAAATTTGTACTATATATACAGATCTTTAACCTTCCTATAAGAATAGATTCAAAGAAAAAAATGAGAGAGAGGTATTTCAGCTTTAGTTTCTGCATGCTTTAAAATAAGGCAAGGTAAATTTGATTACAAAAAATGTTACCAATGATAGTGACTTAAATATTTTTGAAGTTATCAACTCATGAAGGAGACATAAAAATCATAAATGTGTATTTAATAAATATATAAGATATAAAAAATGCATAAAATGAACACAAAAGAATGCTCAAAATTATACATAAGAAATTTGCAAATTCAAAATTATACTTTGAATTTCAATCCTCTTCTATAATTTAATAAAATAATATGACAGGAAATAAATAAGAATCTGAAGTATCTGAAAAATATTAACAGCCAATTTGACCAAATTAATATTAATATTTATGGAATGGTTCTCCCAATGATAGTAGAAGATTTATTCATTTTATGTACACAAGCATCAGTAAAGACCATATGATGAATAATAATAAACACCTGAGAAAATATTAAGATTAAAATACTATGATGAAGGTCAAACAAAATCAATGAAATTTAACTAAAAATTGAAAGGAGAAAGGCAATTGGAAAATCTTCAAGCATTTGGAAATTAATCAATGTACTTAAAATATTACATAAGCCAAATAAGAAAGTATGAGAAAATGTTGAAACTTTTTGAATTGAAAATAAAAATACAATTTTTCAAAATTTATGAAATACAGCTGACCTAATGATGAAGAAAATTATAACATGCTAATATTAGAAGCTTAATATTTAAATCAGTAATTGTCATGCATCCAAAACAAGCAAAAAGGAGAGAAAAATAAAAGAAATCAAAATAAATAAGTAAAATACTTAAACATCAATGAAAATTCAATCCAATTCTTTGAAGTCTCATATGATTAATTTATAGCTAAAACAATAGAAGAAAAATGTAAGATATAAGTAACTAATACAAGAATGTAAATAGAGATATGACAGAATCCTACAGTTCATACAGAAGTTAAAATAAAAGTTGAATAACATAACTTCAAAAAGGTAAATTCCTCAAAAAACACAGTTCAAAAGTCCACTGAAAAAGAAAAACTAGAGGCCTGGGTCATAACTCAGTGATACAGTGCTTTTTTAAGACTCTAGTCTTAATCCCTAGCAAAACAAAAGAAATTCAAAAACTAGGTAATTTAAGTAGCCCTACATCCATTAGAAAATCTGAATTAGAAGACCTTCACAAACTCTTCCCGAAAATATAAAAGGGAAGTCTTTACAACCCTTTTTATGAAACCAGTATTTTCTTCCTAACAAATTCAGAAGACAACTTTGGAAAAAATAGCCAACAAACACAAAAAACTCAATAAAAGTATACTATAACATAAACTATACTATAGTATACTATAACATAAGTATACTATAACATAAGTATACTATAACATAAACAAGTCAGCACAAAATACACACACACAAAAAAAAAATCACCATGGCAGTGAACCACTTTCTTTTGGTGAGATTTCTAACATGAACGTGAATGGGCTCAAACCCCAATAAAAAAGCACTTATTAATAGACCGGATCAAAAAAACTACATCCAAAAATATGCTGGTTACAAGAGATGCATCTCTCAGCCAAAGACAACCACAGACTGAAGGTAAAAGATTGGGAAAATGTCTACCAGACTAATGACACAACAAAGCAAGCTGGTGTTGTGGTGTCTATATCTGACAAAGTAGATTTCAACCAAAGATTAGTCAAAAGAGACAAAGAAGGCCACTACTTCATAATAAAGGGAACTCTACATCAAGAAGACATAACTATAGTAAACATCTATGCCCAAAACACCAATGCTTACAACTACATGGAAACAATACTATATGACTTAAGACCACTTATAGATGCCAACACAATAATACTGGGAGACTTTAATACACCATAATCATCAATAGACAGATCATCAAAGAAAAAAATCAATAAAGATATCTCCTCTGTACAGAACTCTATGAATCAAATAGACTTAACAGATATCTATAGACTATTCCACCATAAATCAACTCAATTTACCTTCCTCTCAGCAGCACATGGAGCCTTCTCCAAAATAGATCATATTCTAGTCCACAAAGGAAATCTTAGCAAATACAAAAAAGTTGATATAATCCCATGAATCAGATGATAATGGCATGAGCCTAGCAATTAACAGCAAGAAAAATAACAACACATAAATACATGGAGATAGAATAATACCTTCATAAATGAAGAATGGATCAAGGAGGACATGAGAGCAGAAATCAAGAAATTCTTGGAGATGAATGAGAATGAAAATACAACATATCAAAATCTCTGGAACAGTATGAAAACATTCTTAACAGGAAAATTTATAGCATTGAGTGCCTTCATCGAAAATCTTGAGAAATCACAAATAAGCAAACTGATGCTCCACCACAAATTCCTACCAAAAAAGAGCAACTCAGTCCGAAATCCAGTAGGAAACAAGAAATGATCAAGATCAGAACTGAAATAGAGAATTAAAAATCAATACTTACTATATGAATACACATTTGTTCTTGATGGTTTGATAATGATTCCCCCTTAATTATAAGTCCATATTCAACAAATAAAAAAAGTGACAAAGCAACAGAATACAAAAATAAATAAATAAAAATCAATACAAAGAATCAACAAAACAGAGTTGAAATAATAAACAACATTGATAGTTCCCTAGCCAATCTCACCAAAAGAAAGATCAAAATGAAGCAAATTAATAAAATCAGTAAAGAAAATGGAAAGATCACCACTGACCCATCTGAAATCCAGAGGATTATCAGAAAATATTTTGAAAAATTATCCTCCTCCAAGTTGGATAACTTGAAAGACATAGGAAAATTTCTAGCCACATAAAACATTTCCAAATTAACACAGGAGAATATTGAAAACTTAAATAGACCAATATCAGGTTCTGAAATTGAAACAGCAATTAAAAGCCTTCCAAAATAGAAAAGCCCGTTACCTGATGGATTCTCAACAGAATGCTACCAGTTCTTTACAGAACAACTAACACTTCTACTTATTAAGGTATTCCACAAAATTGAAATGGATGGAGCTCTCCCACTTTTTATGAGGCAACCATAACACTGATACCAAAACCCAAAAAAGACGCATCAAAAAAAAAAGAGAGAGAGAGAAAACTACAGACCATTATCCCTGATAAAGTTAAACACAAAAATCCTACATAAAATAAAAGCAAATGGTGTTCCACAACACATCAAAAAGATAATACATCACCATCAAGTAGGCTTCCCAGGGATGCAGCGTTTGTTCAACATAAGCAAATCAATATATGCGATACACTACTTAAACAGAATTAAAGACAAAAGCCATATGATCATCTCAATTGATGCAGAAAAGGCCTTTGATAAAATCCAACATGTATTTATGCTCAAAACTCTAGAGAAGATAGAGATTAAAGGAACTTAACTATGTAAAGGCCATATATGACAAGCCCCAAATCAACATTATACTAAATGGAGAAAACCTGAAAGTATTCCTACTAAATTCAGGAGCAAGACAAGGTTGTCCACTCTCACCCTTTTAGTTCAGTATAGTTGCCAAAACCCTAGCCAGAGTTATCATACAAGAGAAGGAAATTAAAGGGATACAAACAGGAAAAGAGGAGGTTAAACTACATTTATTTGCTGATGATAAGATACCATATCTAGAAGACCCAAAAAGCTCCATCAAAAGACTTCTAGAGTTCACAAATGGATTTAGCAAAGTGGCAGAATACAAGATCAACACCAATAAATCAATAGCTTTCCTATACTCCAATGGTAATTCAGCTGAAGAAGAAATCAGGAAATCTGTCCCATTCACAATAACCTCAAAAAGAATGAAATACTTGGGAATTAATCTAACAAAGGAAGTAAAAGATCTCTACAATGAAAATTATAAAATACTGAAGAAAGAAATTGAAGAAGACCTGAGAAGATAGAAAAACTTTCCATGTTCTTGGTTAGGCAGAATCAATGTAATTAAAATGCCCATTCTGCCAAAAGTGTTGTACAGATTCAGTGCAATCCCCATCAAGATGCCAATGTCATTCTTCACAGATATAGAAAAATCAATTCTTAAATTTATTTGGGTCTGGCAATAGCCTCACATTGCTCTGTCATTATGTATGTGCTCATGATTCTGTGGCAACGATTCCCTCCTAAGTGTAAGACTATGTTGAACAAATAAAAAAAAACATATTTGGAACAATAAGAAACCCAGAAAAGCCAAAGCATTACTAAGCACAAAAAAATGAAGCAAGAGGTATCACAATATCTGACCTAAAATTATACTATAGAGATGTAGTAACAAATACATCATGGTACTATCAAAATAGGTATGATGTTCAATGAATAGAATAGAAGACACTGAGATAAACCCACAAATCTTTAAACATTTGATATTCTACAAAAGGGAGCAAAATATACCTTGGAGGAAAGATAGCCTATTTAACAAATGGTGTTGGACAAACTGGACAGTTAAATGCAGAAAATTAAAATTATATCTTTATATCTCACTCTGCACAAAAATTAAATTGAAATGGATCAGTGATTTAGGAATTAAACTAGCAACATTACAAACTAAATGTTAGAGGGGAAAATAGGATCAACACTCCACCACATTGGTGTAGGCACCAACTTCCTTAACAAGACTCCCATAGCAAAAGAATTAAGGCTAAGAATCTATGAGTGGAATGCCACTAGATTAAGAAGCTTCTTCACAGCTATGGAACAAGTTAGCAGCATCAAGACAAAACGTACAGAATGGAAGAAAATCATGGCCTTCTACCTCTCCACAGGGGGCTAAAATCCAAAATATACAAAAACTCAAAAAGCTTAATATCAAAATCACAAGCAATCCAATCAATAAATGTGCTATGGAACTAAACAGCAACTTCTCAAAAGAGGAAATGCAAAAAGCCAATAAATTTATGAGAGAATGGTTTTCATCACTAGCAATCAGAGAAATCCAAATCAAAACAACATTAAGATTTCATCTCACTCCAGTGAGAACAGCAAAGATGAAAAATACTAGCAATAACAGATACTGGAGGGGTTGTGGGGAGAAAGGAACACTAACACATTGTTGGTGGGATGGCAGACTGGTGCAGTCACTTTGGAAGGCAGTGTGGAGACTTCTCAAACAAGCAGGGATGGAACCACTGTATGACCCAGCTATACCACTCCTCAATATTTTCCCAGAAGAGCTAGAATCAGCATATTACAAAGACATAGCTACATCAATGCTTATAGCAGCTCAATTTATAATTACTAAATTATGGAATCAACCCATATACCATTCACAGTAGAAATGAATCCAAAGACTGTAGTATATATACAATGGAGTTTTACACGGTGATTGGAAAGAATGATATCATGACTTTTGCTGATAAATGGATGCATACAGGAAAAAATTATGCTAAGCAAGATAAACCCAACCCTGAGACTTAAGGTTTGAATGTTTTCTCTCATTTGCATAAGCTAGAGTAAAACCAAGGATGGGGTGAAAGTTAGACAAGTTTATTTTCTAGACAAAACAAATTTGAAGTATTACATAATTGAGGGAACTATAGTTATTGGGGGAAGAAGGTAGGGAGAGGAGAGAGAAAGGAAAAGGGGGAGTTATTAACTCTGTATAGTACATTTGACTTCCCTTAGAAGCCAAATAATACTCATACAGGCATTTAAATCTTGAAAACTCAAAAATTAATATACATGTATATGGCCATTTATATATATAATATGGGGAATTACATTGCAGAAAAGAGACAGGAGTGGGCAAAGCGGTGGAGATACTGGATAATGATCAGGCTCAAGTTACATTATAATTATATATGTATACATGAATATATAGCAACAAATCTCTTCAATATGTAAGAACATGCTGAACTAATAAATATATAAAAGAAAAAACTGTAAAAACCAATACCTCCCATAAATCCAGGCAAAAATTCCTTAAAGAAATACTCTAATAACATATTTAAAATATACATCTTTATTCAGTAGGGTTTACTCCAGGAATCAAAGTTGACTCAACATTAGAAAAGGCAATCAATAAAATTTCCATAAGAAAAACTGAAAAAGAAAAATCATATCACTATCTCAGTTGAAACAAAACAAGTGTTTAAAAAATTTTAATATTGATTCATGAAAAAACCTCTTAGCAAACTAAAGAGGTTCTACCTCAATCTGATAAAATGTTTATAACATCATAGATTATGGTACAGATTGAATGTTATCATACTAAGAACAAGAACATGACCAGAATGTCTGCACCTACCATCATTATTCTTCATTTCACTGGAGGTCTTATTCAGTTCAATAAGATAAGAAAACTAAAAGACATGCATATTGGAAATCAAGTAATAAAGTGTCAATAGTTATATAAAGCATGGATACTTTGATAGAAAATCCCAACAATTCTATAAGTCAGCTATAAATCTAATTAATGAATTTAGCAAGTTCCCAAGGCAATAACAAATTCAATTATATTTCTATTTACTAATAGTACACAATCAGAAATTAAAATTTTAATATACCTGTGCCATTTAAAATAACATCAGAAATATTTGTGAATAAGTCTACCAAAATATATGTTGTACTTCTAACCTACAAATCACTGATTAGAGAAAATAAGGATTACCTATACAAATAGAGAGATATAGTATGTTCATAGGTTAGAAAACTCCATTTCAGTAAGTTGTCTCCTCCCAACATGATATGAAATTTTAATGCAATCACAATCAAATTCCGAGCAGAACTTTCTTGAAGAAAATGATGTTTATTTAATATTTATATAAAAATTAAATACCTAAAATGATTTAAGGGAAGAAAAACAATTGGCTACATATATTGATATTGCCTTAGTTCAAGACATGTAAAACTAAACAATACAGTGTAGCATTGACATAAGGATAGCTATAGACCAATAGAACAGGAGGATACACAGAAATAGCACATACAAGGCCAACTGTGATTCATCAAAGATACTGAACTTTCCAATGGAAAGTGAAGTCTTTTCAACAAATGATTCTGGGTCATTTGCATAATGATTGAGAAAATGAAATAAATGATCCTTGATCCACACCTCATTTGAAAAATCAGTTTAAAATGAATGATAAAATTTCATGAAAGTCCAAGCTATAAGTAATAATAAATTGAAGAAAAAAATTTGTGGTGCTCAAGATCAAACTCAGAGCTTCATGTAAGGGAATTGAAGAAAATTTTAACCAAATGTTAGGTTAAGCATTTTTTTAGATACGACATAAAATGAATAACTTGGATTGTATTAAAATAGAACCTCTCTTGGAAAACACTATTAAGAAAAATAAAAGGAAAAACAGGTTAAGTGAAAATATTAAACATATATCTGATGAAAGTCCAATGCAGCTTGTGTGTATGTGTTTGTGATTATAACTGAACAATTAAACAACCCAATAAAAATGTGTTAAAGATGTGACCACTCAATTTAACAAAGATTAGATATAGATAGCCAATAAGCACATAACAATAAACTCAACTCTAACTATAAAAACGAAAATGAAAATTATGATATGCCACAATATACCTATAGAAGTATGTAAAATTAAATAGTGACAAAAACCAAGTTCCTAGCAAGAAGCTGAAGAAACTGGGGATCATATATTATTGGTTACAATACAAACTGCTACCACTTTGGAAAACAACTTGTAGATTTTTAGTAAATTTTAACATGTTTACCATATAACTCCATAATCCCAGTGCTAAATTTTACCAAGAGAAATAATAAAACATATGCTAACACACACACATAAAATTGTATACAAACATTAATGTTGGCTTTATTAATAATCACCAAGAACTGGAAACAATCCATCCCATAAATCTCTCAAATAGTCAATAAACAAACCATATATCCATAATGGAATATTACTTATTAACATCAAGAAATGAACTTCTAATATATACAGGAATACAGGTTAATCACAAATATGTTATAAGTGAAAGCAGCTGGTTTCAAAATGCTACATTACATATGCTTCATTTATAGTTTGGGATATAGTTTGAGTTGGGGAATGAGGGTACTGGGCATGAATACCACCACCACCTGGAAAAAAAAAAAAAGCTTCTATGCTAACATGCTAACTTAATTCAGATTACTACTGGTTGTGGAGACGGTCATCAATAACAAAGGGGCATAAACATTTACAGGTAGTGAAACTGTTCTATACCTTAATTCTAGTGGCAGTAACATGATTATATATGTTTATCAAATTCATGAAACTGTGCACTTGAAAATGTGAATTTGCAATATGAAAGGTATACTTTAACATATCTGATTTTGAAGCATGCATTAGACATTAAGGTGTGTTAATAAACTGGTCAAATACTTTTCTTCTCTTAATACACATTAAAGAGACATATAAATGTCCCTTTGGAAATATCTATCAAGAGACTCTGTATTTCAGAACCAGCATCAAAGCTAATGCTATTAATTTTCTCTGGTTCAGCTCTCTGTACCCTGGAGGGCCCTAAATAAACAATCCTTGCTGAGTGACTATTCTTTATAGTTTAGAAACACTTGACTAGAAAGAGGAGGCTGCAAACTATAATTTTTGAGAGGGCATAAACAAGCCCCTGGCACCATACACTATGGCTTAACCTTCACCATTGAACAATATCAAGAGGAAGTATAACAAAAGAATCAGAGACCCATGAGTCCCAGACCCTTTGTTCTGTATTATTCTTCCTCATTTAGAGCTCAGCTCACCTCCCTCCACCTCTCTCTCTCTCTCTCTCATGCACACATTTACACTCTTGTACTAGTACTATGTACCCTAACACCTTAGATATTTTTTATTCTCACAAAACATAAATATCTGAAAAGAGATGTGTTTGTATGGATTAAACTTTAGCTACTGCAATTGCATGAAATCACATTTCCTAAACCCAAATCACACCTATATGATCAAGCATTCCACCTAACCCCAAAGGAGACCACTTTCTCTTGTCTTTAGATCATTACCAAATATACGCTAAAGACAAGTGAGGTGTACAATGTTGCCTGGATATGAAGGGGATTGCAAAACTAATTTTCTGAGATATAGATCTTACTCCAAAAGGCCTTACTATGTTAACACTTATGCCTCAAAACAAATTGATTAATTCTGCTCTACTCTTGGAATCATATTTAGAAACCATCAAGGAATTCCGTGGGCCAAAAGCTCATAATACTTTGAAATCTGGGGCCCAAAACCAATAACTTCAGAGATGACATGCTCATTTTGTGTTAGTTATAAAATAAGCAAAATGTCAGATCATAGGTAAATGGTAAATTAATTATAAAATAAACTGTTAAATCATATAAAGGATAGAGTTATATAGTAATATAAGAACTATTCTGCTCTAACTCCAATTTATCCTCCCTTGCTTTCTGCATAGTACTCTGAATAACAGAGATGATACACACATGTTTCTTGGAGTTAGGCTCTTTATCAAAACACTTGGAGCAGGATGTATGTTTAAAAATGCAGATTTCCAAAATGAGTCAATGATATCTGCCTAATTAGGTTGAGACTCATTCGAACACTCATTCATATAATACTGATGATCAGCCAAATTTGGGGAATATTGCTGCTATTTTGTACCTCTGTTGACCACTCCAAGTCAGAGGAAAATAAACAATTAAGTAGAGACATTGTACAGGTATTTCAAAATATTTTGAAAGCATTTCTCCACTAGGTTTCATCTAGGTCAGAATATGTTGTTATTCTGAGATGCTGACTTAGTTCCATATGTTAAAAGAATAACTACCCAAAATTAAGACCTACATAGAAGTTTAAGAATCATGTATAGATTATAGTTCAGTTTGCTACTCAAAAAATACACCTGTAGGTCAGATTTCAACTTCTGATCTTTTGGGAGAAAACCATCTTGTTAGGAATCTTGTCAGAGTTACTATAGATAATGATAGCATACCACTGCTTTTTAAAATACAGAGCTGGATATGAAACCTCATACATGCTAGGCAAGCACTCTGCCACTGAGCCCTGTCCTGCATATTTCAAAAGAGCTAGAAGAGAGGATTTTGAAATTTGTACCACAAAGAAATAATATATAAAAATATATATTCATACACTCATGCGAATGCTACATAATGTATACATATATTGAAATGTCAATGGTACCTCATAAATATGTAGTTTTTATGTATCAGTGTAAAAAAAAGAAAAAACCCATCTTGTCTATGAAATTGTCCAAGTTTTTCTAAGATTCCATCCGAATTGAGTTATAGTTTTGCTATATAAACACTTCCTTATAAGTCTTTATAATTAGCCCTACTTAAAAGAAAATGTTTATGCCCTGATCCTTCCTGTTTTGTTTCCCTCATCATTCAAAACTATGCACATTTCTCTTGGAATGGTCATCTCCTCATATGAAACTGTACGCAAATTATAAAAGAATCTGAGTCTCTTCAACCACATTTGTGCAAAATTCTCATTTAATTATGTCATCAAACTATTTCTAAGGATATTGCCTTCTAATATACTCTGAAAATAAAGAAAAATATTCAGTTTGCCTATGATTACGTTCCTCTCTCCACTGCACTCGGAGCAGCTTTTCCTTGAGCTTTATTATACCCAGGGCCAATATATGTTCCACATTCCAGTGAAGGAAGTACTTCAAGATGTAGAATACCATAGAGATGAGAGCTCAGGATTTAGAGTGGGTTGCAAACTGAGTTTGAATCCTGACTCTGCTGCTAACTGACTCTCTGAATTCGGTGAAATCATATAATGTATTCAAACTTTCATGATTCATTCTTCTTTCAGTGCTATTTATGGAACACTGTTATCTGACCTTTGTTAACCTTTCCAGTGTCATCTCCTCAACCTCAACTCACCCTTTGTCAGTTAAGTTCCAGTAATAGAGAATGACCTAAGCTCAGATTTCCAAATGTGCCAGAAACTTGCTAGGCTCAGCTTTTTGCACATGCTTTGTTTTATTTATCTAGAATACTCTCAACAACACCACCTCCACTTTTGCTAACTCCTACTACAAAATAATGCTCGGCAGGGATTTTGCAATGCAATGAATAGATAAAAGCAAAAAAAAGGCTATATAGAGGAGATGAATCTCAAAAGATGGGTAAGATTGTAATGGAAAATTAAGAAGTGAAAATCATGGAAAAAAATAGCCAAATCAAAGGAATGGGAAAGACAGAAAGGTGGGTAGTAGAGTAAGGAAAGCTAAGGAGTAATTGAGCAATACATACAACTGAAGTGATGTATGATATCTGTTATCCGAGGAGGATCAGTAAGAGAAATACATCCAGTTTCTTGGCCACAGAAAATCTATATGTCAACTAAACGCACATATCTTCAGCTAGGTTCCAAAACTCAGAGAGAGCTTCTTTTTTTTTTTAAGAGAGAGAGAGAGAAAGAAAGGAGAGAGGAAGAATCAATTTTATTTAGTTTTTCATGTGGCCTTCCTTGCTCTGAGACTTCATTCTGTATGTGGTGCTGGGGTTTGAACTCTCATACTGGCACATGCCAGGTAAGTGCCGTAACTGCTGAGCCACTGCTCCAGCCCAGAAAGTTTCTTTTTAAGGAAATATCTACCCCTCATTTCCAGCCTCCTACCTACTATGTTTTAAGACTCTGCTTCCTCATTTAGGCCATTCTGCATAGCTCTTGGGATTGATGACTCTGCTGAAGGTTTGACCTGATTTTGAATTGCTGGTTTCATGTGGAAAATGTCACACATTTCAGCCTCAAAATCATTCAGTGCCGCCGGTGGTAAGACATTCACTACCACATTTTGGCTAACCTGAAGTCAAAAGCACCAGACCCTAGCAGAGGAGTGGGCTGTCTCATGTTAGGGATGAGGAAGATATAATACCAGTGATCCTGTCAGGTATCACTTTGGTAATCAAGCTTAAGTTAGAAAATTCTAAACAACTTCATTTTCAATAAATGTTATTTAAAAATAAGAATTATTAGCTACTAGTGCATAGCTATAATATCTGTGAAATTTTTCTACAATTTCTATTTCCTCTTATAAATAAATGTGGTCACAGCCTTGCAGCAAGTATTGAAGTAATATACCTAATGAATATTTCAATCATTTACAATTAATTTGTGAACTCTTAGTGTTTTAAAATCTACATGGCAAGTCTTGAAATGAAGAACACAAAAAATTAGCAAGAGAAAAATGAAAAGCTTGTAAGATTTGGATACCTGCCCACTGAAGACCAGAGACCTGGGCCTGCATGGTGGCTGGGTGGCTCCAGTTGGGGGGTCCTCAGCAGGGGTGCCTTGGTTGCCCACTGGACATAGTAAAAGAAACAAAATATCTTGGCTTATACTTCTCCAGCTCCAAAGCCAGGATGCGAGAATGCCCCCTCTGAAGAGTTAAGTATGAAAGATTCCCAGCAAACTCTATCAACCTGGATGATGGCAATCCTAGATATTAGAAAAGTTCATGACTTTCAAGTTGCAGAGTGACTCAATAAGTAACATAAAATGTGTGCAGAAGCTTTGTTATGGAAAGAATTTCACATCACTTCCCAGCAATCTCCCAGAGTGCTGTAGCCAGGAGCCATCTTGAGAAAGGGACCTATTGTCTGAGTGTGGACTGTAGTCAAGGTCAGAAAGCACTGTATATTCCCATCTTGGAGACAACATGGACAATATAATGACCTGGTTAAATGGGTAGTTGCTCTGCCAAACAAAATCAGTTCAGTAGAGTGACTCTGGCTCAAACCCACTGATTGCCCTGAAATATAATATGGATGTATTAGCACTACATGGTGGGGAGTTGATGGCCCTCAAATACTAGGAGATTGGAGAGTCTGTCCTCTGAGATCAAGCCATGAATTATTCACCTAGGGGCTGGAACAGTGGCTCAGTGGTTTCGGCACTTGCCTGGCAAGCACAAGGACCCAGGTTCAAACCCCACCACCACGTACACAACTAAGTGTTGGAGCAACTAAGGCCATGTGAAAAATTAAATAAAGTTGTTTCTCTCTTTCTCTGTCTCTCTCACTGTCCCTCTCTCTTTAAAAAAAAAATTATTCACCTAAGTACTCATGACAGTTCCAAGACTGAAGGCAGTCGCCTATATGGTTTATGCCACCCTTCCCCCAACACAAAGTTACCACACAAAGATGCCTGTGAACTACAGAACAGGGAAAGATCTCCATGGTTCCACAGCAGCACTTTTCATAGGGGTAGACATAAGAGATGGCACAGTTCTGCCCATCACTTTTCCCCAACATGCAAACTCTAACAAGTGTACAAAGAACCTCTGCTAAGCACAGGCCATATTCTGCTCTCAATTGCTCTCAATGGGCACTTCAATTAAATGGGTGGTGGGAGGAAAGCCCTGGCTGTCACCCTGCCCAACACTGTGCATTGCAAAGGGAGATTCTGACATGAATTTGCTTGGTTCTAGCAGTGACCCTCACTTGCTTGCTTCCAGGCAGGCTGTAAAGCTGAAAGTGACCCTCCCAGAGCTGGACAGATCCTGATGGGCCCAGGTCTTTGATCTAGGGCTTGAAAAAGCTCAGGATATACTGAGGACCCCTGCTTGGAGGTACCCAGCAGCCACAAGGTCCATACCTTTGGTCCAGGTTTGGGCCCAGCCAGGGCACAGGGAACCCTGAGGATGCATACCCAGAGCTGCCCAGCTTTAATATATACCCACAGGTTGAGATATTTGGGGCCTATACTGGCCTTCCAAGGAACCCAGATCCCCCCATTGTGTAAAAGTAGGCCCATTCAGGTCCACCCTAACCCTACAGGTGCCCAGGTCCCCTGCTGCTATGCTTCAACAAATCCAGTGCACTCACCCACATACCCAGCAGGTTGTAGATCTGTGCCCTGAGGCCCACATCCAATAGGTGCAGCGAAAAGAGGCTCCAGGCTGAAACAGCTTCCTAAAAGAAGGTGGTAATCACAGAGTTATGGTCTGACCTGACCTGTATCCCTGCAAGGAAGAAGCACACCATCTGTAGGACTCCCATCCAGAGCAGCCCTGCTCAGGCAGGACCAAGCAGGGGAGGTTCCACACCTGAGGTAACCCTGCCTACATAGGCCCCACATTCTTGTTGGGGCCTGTTTGAGTCCCACCAGAAGATAGGTCTGCATTTGGGTAGGTTCAGATTTATAACCTTGAGCCTGGAACCAAAAGGTAGAGCAACATGAGGACCCAGGCAGAATCAGCATTTGGAAGAAGGTGATCATCAAAGAGTTGGTGGCTAATCTCACTCTCTGACTTACAAGGAAAAACCACTTAAAGAACTGCCTACCTTCCCCTCAGGAAATCTCACTTCAGATATTGAGAAGGAGCTCTTCAAAATGAAGAATCAAACAATGAGAGTCTCACCTCAAACCCAAAACTCCCCAAAAAAGGATGCCACAGGTAGGGGTCAAGAAGAAAACCTTGAAAATATTATCAATGATCTGATTACTAAAAGGAACATGAGCTAAAAGAAGATATAATGAAGGGACTGAGAAAACTCAAGAGATAGAAAACTCTATTATCAAAGAAATAGACATACTCAAAAAAAGTAAAAGAACTAAAATCTGCAGTCAATGACATGAGAGGAATCATGGAAGAATTTAATAATAGACTAACTTCTATAGAAAACAGAACCTCAGCTCTTGAAGAAAGAACTTCTGACAATGAGGACAGGCTGAGAAAGCCTGAGTGCATGGATGACAAAAAAGAACAAAAACTCACAGAACATGAACAGAATTTTCAAAATGTCTGGGACAAAAGGAGAAGAAACAATCCAAGAGAAATTGGGAATCAGGAAGAAATTGAAACACAAACAAATGAAATAAGGAACATTCTCAAGGAAATTGTGAAAGAAAATTTTGCCCATATAAAAATAGAATCAGATATGCTCATCCAGGAAGCTTATAGGACACCCAGTAGGCACAATCAAATGAGAAGCTCCCCAAGACACATCATTTTCAAAATGTACAACAGGAAAATCAAGGAAAGAATATCAAAAGTGGTAAGTAAGAAATGCCAAATCACATTCAGAAGCAAACCAATAAGAATCACATCTGATTTTTCAATTCAAACTCTGGAAGCAAGAAGATCATGGAAGGAGATCTTTCATGCAGCCAACAATACTATACCCAGCAAAACTCAGCTTCAAATTTGAGGGGAAACGAGAACTTTTCATGATAAGAACAAACTTGCAGCATTCATTAACAGAAAACCAGCATTACAAAGAATTATCAAAGATAAACTTCAGAGAGAAGAACAAGCTAATATTCCTCAAAACCCACATCAGAGGAAATTCAATAACGGTACATGCTATCAATAGACAACTAAGACAGCACAGAATTTACTAATAAAACAAAATGAATAAGAACCACAATGACATAATAATTCTAACACTGAATGTGAAATGTCTCAATGCACCAATCAAAAGACATAGACTAGCATATTGGATCAAAAAACAAAATCCAACAATATGCTACTTATAGGAAACCCACCTTACAGACAGTGATACCCACAGATTAAGGTTAAAAGAAGGAAAAAAAAACCTACAAGGCATATGGCCCAAGAAAGCAAGCTGGAGTTGCAATTCTTATATTTGACAAAGTGGATTTCAAACATAAATTAATAAAAAGAGATAAAGAAGGCCACTACAATAAATGTGGGGAAAAAAAAAATAAAATCACAAATGGAAAGATCTTAAAAAAAAAAAAAAAAAAAAGAAGGCCACTACATCCTGATAAAGAGAACAGTACAACAGGAAGAAATAACCGTAATAAGCATACACTTTCCAAACTCCAATGCTCCCAACTATTTGGAAAAAATACTCTAAGATATAAAACCATGTGTGGACCTCAACGCAATAGTACTGGGAGACTTTAACGCTATAGCACCAAGAGATAGATCCTTAAAGCAAAGAAACAATAAAGAGATCTCCAGTGTAAACAACACTATAAATCAAACAGACTTAAAGGACATCGACATACTGTTCCACACAAATTGGCAGAATATACCCTCTTCTCAGCAGCACATGGATCCATCTCTAAAATAGATCATATTCTAGTTCACAAAGGAAACCTCAGCAAATACAGAAATGTAGATATTAGTCCATGTATCCTATCAGACCACGATGCCATGACCCTAATAATTAATAGCAAAAACCATGGCACAAAACACACATACATGTGGAGATTGGATAACACCCTATTAAATGAAGAATGGATCCAAGAAGACATGAGAACAGTCATTAAGGAATTCCTGGAAGAGAATGAGAATGAAGACAAAACATATTGAAACCTCTGGGACAGTATGAAAATAGATCATATTCTAGTTTACAAAGGAAAATCAGCAAATACAAAAAAGTAGATATTATTCTGTGTATCCTATCAGACCATGTTGCCATGACCCTAATAATTAATAGCAAAAACCATGGCAAAAAACACACATATATGTGGAGATTGAATAACACCCTATTAAATGAAGAATGGATCCAAGAAGACATGAGAACAGTAATTTAGGAATTCTTGGAAGAGAATGAGAATGAAGACAGAACATATCAAAACCTGTGAAACAGCATGAAAACATTCTTAAAGGGAAAATTTATCCAACTGAGTGTCCACATTGAGAATCAGGAGAGATCCCTAACAAATAAGCTTATGCTCCAAATCAAATTTCTACAAAAGGAAGAATAGTCTAATCCCAAAGCCAGCAGAAGATAGGAAATAATTAAAGATCAAAGCTGAAATCAATGAAATTGAGAACAAAAAAAAAAAGAATCAACAAAACAATGAGCTTATTCTTCAGAAAAAATAAATAAAATTGACATACCCTTAGCTAATCTAACTAAAAGGAGAGAATCAAAGCAAATCAACAAATCACCAACAAAAAGGGAGTAATCACAACTGACCCCCTTGAAATCAAACAGATTATCAAAACATATTTTGAAAAACTATACTCTTCTAAATCAAATAATTTGGATGACATGGACAAATTTCTAGACACATACAACATCCTCAAATTGGCACAGGATGAAATTGAATTCCTAAACATCCCAATAACAGGCACTGAAATCCATAGAGCAATTAAAAGTCTTCCAAAGAAGAAAAGCTCAGGACCTGATGGATTCTCTGCAGAGTTTTACCACACCTTTGAAGAAGAACTAACACCTTTCTTTATGAAGCTATTTCAAGAAATAAAAAAGAGGGAACTCTCCCAAACACTTCTTATGAAGCAACCATAACTCTGATACCAAAATCCAACAAAGACACATTGAAAAAAGAAAACTATAGACCAATATCCCTCATGAAAATTGATGCAAAAACCCTTAATAAGGTTCTTGCAAACTGCATTCAAAAACACATCAAGAAAATAATTCATCATGATCAAGTGGGCTTCATTCCAAGTATGCAAGGCTGGTTCAACATACTCAAATCAATAAGTGTAATTTATCTCTTAAACAGAACTAAGGACAAAAATCATATGATCATCTCAACAGGTGCAGAAAAGGCTTTTGGTAAAATCCAGCACCCATTTATGCTCAAAACTCTAGAGAAAATAGTGATCTAAGGAATTTAACTTTGTAAAGCCCATATATGCCAAATCCTAAGCGAGCATATTAATTGGAGAAAGGTTGAAACCATTTCCACTGAACTCAGGAACAAGACAAGGCTGCCCGCTTTCATGACTTTTATTCAAAATAGTCCTCAAGGGCCTAGCTGGAGCAATCAGGCAGGACGCATAAATCAAAGGGATAAGAATAGGAACGGAGGAATTTCAAACTATTCCCTTTTGCTGATGGCATGATGCTATATCTGGAATATCCAAAAAAAAAAAAAAAAACTCCACCAGAAAACTGCTAGAGCTAATAAACAGATTTGGGAAAGTAGCAGGCTACAAGATCAACACCCATAAAACAATAGCTTTACTATATGCCAAAATATTAGGGCAGAAGAAGAAATTAGGACATCAGTCCCATTTACAATATCCTCTAAAAGAATAAAATACTTGGGAATTAATCTAACAAGAGAAGTAAAAGACCTGTACAAGGAAAATTATCAAACACTGAAAACAGAAATTGCAGAAGACCTGAGAAGATGGAAAGATGTTCTGTGCTCTTGGTTACACAGAACTAATACAATTAAAATGGCCATTCTGCCAAAGGCATTGTACAGATTCAAAGCAATCAGCATCAAGATTCCTATGTCATTCTTTGTAGAAATAGAAAAGGCAATTCTCAAATTCATATGGAACAACAGAAACCCAGAATAGCCAAAACATTACCAAGCAAGAAAGATGAAACAGGTGGTTTTGCAATACCAGACCTAAAATTATACTATAGAACTGTAGTATTAAAAACAGTGTGGTACTGGTATCAAAATAGGAATGAAGACCAATGGAATAAAATAGAAGACTCTGAGACAAACCCACAAATCTTTAAACATCTGATCTTTGACAAAGCAGTTCAAACTATAACATGGAGGAGAGACAGCCTATTCAACAAACAGTGTTGGGGAAACTGCAGAAACTTGAAATTAGATCCTTATCTCTCACCTTGCACAAAAATCAAATCTAAATGTTTCAAGTAACTAGGAATTAAATCAGCTACCATACAATTGCTAGAAGAAAAATTAGGACCAACACTCTAGCATATAGGAGTAGGCAACATCTTTCTCAATACGACTTCCAATACAAAAGAATTTACGTCAAGAATCAACGAGTGGGATGCCATTAAACTAAAAAGATTTAGCTCAGCCAAGGAATTGTTCAAAACTATCAAGAGAGAATCTACAGAATGGAAGATAATTATGGCTTTTGATCCTTCGGACAGGGAACTAATATCCAAAATTTACAAAGAACTCAAAAAACTTAATATCAAAATTACATACAATCCAATCAATAAATGGCCAGAGAGCTAAACAGAAACTTTTCAACAGAGGACATTGTGCAAGCCAATGAATACACGAGAAAGTATTCTAAATCACTAAATCAGAGAAACGCAAATCAAAACTACCTTAGGATTTTACTTCACTCAAGTCAGACTGGCAAAGATGAAGAATATAATCAGTAACAGATACTGGAGGTGATATGGGGAGATAGGAGCACTAGCACACTGTTGGTAGAACTACAGAATGGTACATCCACTCTAGAAAGTAGTGTGGAGAATCCTCAAAAAATTAGGGGTGGATCCATCATACAACCCAACTATCCTTCTTCTGGGTATTATCCCACAAAAGCTAAAATCAACACATTACAGTGACATAGCAAAATCAATGTTCACAGCAGCCCGATTTATAATAGCTGTTATGAAAGTAACCCATATTTCTCTCATTTTCAGAGGCTAGAGCAAAACCCAGGCTTAAGTGAAAATTAGTCAAGCTGATGTACTAAACGGACTAAAATTGAATCAATACATATTCTAGGGGAACCTGAGAAATGTGGGGGAGAATGTGGTGGGAGAAGCAGGAGGGAAGTTAGAGGGAGGGAGAGTAGAGATCTAGGTGGGGAATTAACCATGTAGCTTACTCTTTACTCACCTTAGAAGCCAAATAATACTTATGCAATCATTAAAAAACAAAAAAGAAAAATACACTTTAATTAAACAAGCTCTTTCTGTCATGGTTTAAAAAAAATTTTTTTAAAGTAAAGCTGAAAGAGCCAAGCAGGGAAGCCTCAGCCTCACCATAACCCCATCCATACAGCACTGGGGAGTATCAAGGTCCTACTCCTGGGTAACAGTAGAGAGGAACAGTAAATCCCTTGCTGGTAGCACCTCTGTGTGGTTCCCACCACCACCTGCTTCATCATAGGATTGTTTGAGCACCACCAAGGAAGTGCAATGGTTTCCGACATATCTGGGCCATATCACTGTCTGATAAGTCTTTCTGGCACTTCACCACTTCTGATGTAACAGTATCAAAGACCCTAATCCCCAAGTATAGAACCAGCACCTATGGACTAAGAAGTCTGAAACCATGAGCCCTCTAATAAACTATTCCTCCTAAAATTGTTCTTTTCAGGTCTTATAGTCACACCAGTGAAAAATCTGACTAAAACAGAAATCAGTATCAAGAACTGGGGTCATTGCTGTAACTAATCTCACCAGGCAGTTTAGAAGCTTTTAGAGTTGTTTTTGAATTTGTGGGAGAAATTTTGGATATTTTGTGATGCAGGAAGAAAAAAGGTTTAGCTTGTTGTAAGAGGAGCTTATTGGGTGATTCTGGTTTCAGAGGAGAAGGAAGACTCTATTGGAAGTTGGACTATAGGCCATTCAATGTTTCGTTCTGGCTAAGAAGTTCTCTGAATTTTGCCTGTGCCCGGAGATGTTCTGTGAGGTTGATTTTATAGACAATGGACTTCTTAATCAGGTGGAAGAAATTTCCAGGCAGTGTAGCATTCAGTCATTGGAATGGGTATAGATGGTGGCCTTTTTTCAGCCAAGTTTATGGTGATATTCAGGACCAGAAAGCAGAGTGGAAGGATTTAAAAAAGTTCTACCGACCAGAAAGGTAGGAGTAAAACTGGGGCCAAGGAAGTGACTGTTGACATCTTTAAAGAAATGCTAAAGACTGCCTAGAGACAATAAAAAACATGGCTTGAGGGCATCTCAGGAACTGGCAAAACTACATTAATCTCAGGCCCGAGGGAGTAAAATTCCTTTGAGAAGAGAACAGTGGAGCACTTTTCAGGCACAAAGGGGCCTAGGAAAGTTTTTCAATGTACTCAGCTATCCAGGCACTCAGAGTTTGCTGCATCCAGGGCTTGAGGTGAGAAGCTTGGTTTGGCTACTACTGGAGATGACAGCAGGCTTTGGCAGAAACCATGTGGTATTGTTTCTGTAGGACTGCAGGATGCTGGACTTTGGGAGTCATGGAGGCTTCCCTGAGATTTCAAAGGAAGGCCTGGGAGGCCAAGCAAAGTGCCCCAGCATCAGATTCCCTGTGGGCAACCCCTGAAAGGGTGATGCACGGATATGTGAGGAAGAAGCCAAACTGCAGTGGAGACCCCTGAGATTAAGAAATGCCAGGACCATGGAACAATCATCAAGGAATCCTGCAGGAATTGAGCACAGACAAACCAAGAAAGAGACAATGTGGACTGCAACAAGCAAGGTCATAGGAGTGGAGGTATAAAAGCCTTTTGTAGAGAACATCATGATGCCATGTACTCTAGATCCTAGACCTGGAAATAAAGGACTTGTTTGCCCAGCTAGATCTTAGTCATGCTTTGGTTCCATCCCTTCTTTCTATGTCCCTATTTTTCTGAATGGAAATATTTACTATGTGCCTTTATATATTGGACATACGTGACTTGATTTGATTTTTTACAGGAGGTCATGATGCAAGTTTGCTTTAAGTGTCAGTGGAGACTTTATATTTGAATTTGGGGCAATCTTGGTACTGTGGAAAATATGGGGACTCTTGAAAATGGACCAATATATTTTGCATTGTCAGACTTCGATGAGCTTTTGAGGGCCTGGTGTGGAATGTTATGGTCTGAATGTGAGGTGTTCCCCAAGAGCTCATGTGTGAAAATTCAGAAAGGCTGAGGTGAAATGATTGTGTTATAAGAGCCTTAACCCTATCAGATAGTAACTGAAGGCAGGTAGAGTGTGGCTGGAGAAGCTGGGCCATTGGGGGCATTCCTTTGGTGTATACATTTTGTATCGAGGAGGAGTTTCTCTCTGCTCCCTGGAGCCATGCATTGAGCCACTTCCTTCTGCCACTTTTTCCCCACGATGTTCAGCCTCACCCAAATCCCCAAGCAATGGAGCCAGTCACCTATGGACTAAGACCTCTGAAACCATGAGCCCCACATAAGTCTTTCCTCCATTAATTGCTCTTGTCAGGTCCATGGGTCACAACAACAAAGAGCTGATTAAAACAAAAAGGTAATATGATTCTGCCCAAAGATTACAACTGTCTAACAACACATTCCAAAGAAATCAGAATGGAAGAGATGCCTGAAAAACAATTCAGAAGAATTATGTTTTAATAAGACAAGACGTTTATTGATGTATCTGTCTGTACTCAAACGAAATATCAAGCATTATATTCTTTTTTGTCTGGCTTTTTGTAATGCTCTGAAGTGGAATATTTTCCTTTTCCTTTCAGCTTTAAAAGAATGATTATTAAAAATCCCAATGAGATCTAAGAGAACACAGATGGACAGCTAAATAAAACTAAGAACACAAGGTAAGATACAAATGAAAAATACAGCAAAGAGAGATTTTTGGAAAAAAAAAAAGAGAAATCTTGGAAGTGAAAAGCTCAATAAGCCAAATTAAGAGTTCAATTGAAATTCTAGCAATAGCCAAGACCAGCATAAAAAGAATATCAGAGCTTGAAGATAGGTCTTTCGGAATATCATATTCATAGTGAAAACAAATTTTAAGAAAGAAGAGAGCATACCAGATCTTGGAGACACAAGTAATCAAGCATCAGCAACACTGGAATACCCAAAGGGGAGGAAATACATATTAAAGGCATGGAAAAGTATTCAATGAAACAATAGCGGAAATTTTCCATAATCTTGGGAAAGATATGTACATTCATGCATAAAAGGCATATAGAATCCCAGACTAGGGAGATGATCTTTTCCAGAACATATTATTGTCAAACTATCAAAAAAGTATATTAAAATCTGGAAGAGAGGGAACACTTATACACTGTTGATGTGACTGTGAATGTGTATAGCCACTATCGAAATTAGTATGTAAGTTACTCAGACACTAGTAATGGTAACACCTGATGACCCATCTATGCCACTTTTCAGTATTTATCCAAAAGAATTAAAGTTAGCATATGTGTATGCTAGATACATGTGTATGTATGTATAGTAGCATAATTCATAATAGCCCAAATACAGAATGCAGCCTAGGTAGCTGTGAACAGATGAATAGATACAGAAAATGTGGTGTATGTACACAATGAAGTTTTATTCAGCCTCAAAGAATAAAACTGTCACTTGCCAGAAAATTAATGGAACTTGAGAGTATTATGTTATCAAAATAAGCCAGATTCAGAAAGTTGTGTCATATTTTTCTCTCATATGAGGAAGCTAGAGAACAAAAAGAGGGGAAAGTGGGAAATTATCATAAAATTGAAGGAAGACAGTAGAGCAGAGGAAGGGGACCAGGGAGCTAGAGGGGAAATGGGAGGTGCTAAGGAAAGAAATCAACCAAATTATGCTATCCATATGTACAAATAAGTCACAGTGAATTTCACTGTTATGTGTAATTATACTGTATTAATTAAAAAATGTACAGAGGCTGGCACCAAGTTAATCTAAGGGCAATCCCATTAATTTAACTGTTCTAAGAAGAAACCCTACAGGCCAGGAGGGAATGCAATAATATAATTCAAGTCCTGTTGCCAAACTATAACAAGGACACACACAAGAAAAGGAAAATACAGACCACCATTCCTGAGGAAAATGGATATAAAAATTCTTTAAAGAAGAATTGCAAATCAAATTTAGTAGCACACTGAGAAAAATCATATTCCATGATTAAGTTTACATCATTCCCAGGAATGCAAGGATGATTCAACAAATGCAAATCAAGAAATATCATAAGTCACATACAGAGATTGAAGGATAAAAATTATATAATCACTTCAATTATGCATAAAGGCATTTCATAAAATTCTACATCACTTTATGATAAAAGCCCTGAACAAGCTAGATATTGAGAAATCATACCTCAACATGATATGATTGACTATATGTGAATAACCCACAACCATCATACTGAAAGGGGAAAATCTGAAGGCATTACCTCTAAGATAAGGAACAAGGCTGCCCACTCTCTCAGTTCTTAATCAACATAGTAGAAGTTTTATCCAGAGTAAAAGACTGATGATTGACCCTATCACCCTGTACAAAAATCAACTCAAAATGGATCAGAGATCTTAACGTAAGACCAGAAACTCTAAAACTAACAGAAGAAAACTTTTCAAGATATTGGTAAGGCAATGATTTTTATGGGAAGATTCCCTAAATTACAGGAAATAAAAGTTTGAAAATTTTGATAAATTGCACTACATCAAACTAAAAAGCTTATGCACAGCAAAGAAAGCAATCAACAGAGTGAACATACAACCTACAGGATGTGAGAAAATATATAGTAACCCTTCATCTGAAAGAAAATTAAAATCCAGGTTATATAAAGAATTCAAAAACTTAACAATAAGCAAATAATCCAATTTTTAAATGGACAAATGATCTGAATATTGAATTAAGAAACTAAGGTAAATATATATAAACATTAGTCAGTCATAAAGAAAAACAAAATGTTGTCATTTATAACAAAATTAATAGAAACAGAAGGCACCATGTTAAACAAAATTAGGTACAAAAAAAGACACATGTTGCATGTGAAAACTAAAAAAAAAGTAAACCTGAAGGTAGAAAAGTATTTACTAGGGACTGAGAAGGGTGAGGGGGACCAGAAGTGTCCGGTCCCAGCCGGCAGGAACCAGACGGCTCTCATTTGGTGGTTGACTGGGAAGGAAGTAGACCCACTGGCCCTGAGTTCTCCAAGCACTTCATTTCTCCCTTTACCTCAGCTGAAGGCCTCCAAGTGCTTCCTTCTCCGCCTTCTCTCTTTTAGAGGCAAGGCCTTAAAACAACATGTCCTCTCACTAGAGGCTTTTACATTTAGAGTCAAGGCTATTCACATTTTCTCTCTTTTAGAGTCCCCGTTTCTACTGCTGCACTAGAATCCCTATTTCTACTGCCAAGGCTTTTCTTCCTCTCTTAATGCCCGCATATTAGGTTTTCTTCTTCTGCCTCTGCTGCTTCTGCTTCTCCGTCTCTGCTTCTGCTGTGCTCCTCTGTCTCTGCTGCTGCTGCTTCTCTGACTAGTGGCTACTACTGTGCCTCTGCATTGTTTCTGCCTCCTGCATGGGAAGGTCTCCTCTCACTAGTGCCATCTATCTCTCTCTCTCCATACGTCCAGTATATATCTGTTACAACAACCAATAGGGATACAGTACAAACACATTCAACCAATTGTAACAAATGAGCAGTCAAATAGCTTAGTCATGTGGTCAGGCAGTTTGCTAATTATAAGCCATCTGGGCCTCTTAGAGTTGTTTACCACCAATTCTTTGGCATCATGTTGGGCTTAGTCTCCAACAAGAAGAAGTAGTTCAGTGTGTGGGAGAAAGGTGTTTGAATACAGTGAATGCTATATAAATGTATGAAAATATCATACTGAATTCCATTCATATGCACAATTAATATGCAATCAAATATAAATAAATGAAATAGACTAAAGTCCTTTTGTTTCTCCAATGTGTGAATGTTGTCAGTTTTTGTCAGTTCTTTGTCTTTGGATATTTTTATTGTTTCCAAACTTCTGTTTTATGTAAGAAAAGTCTATATCTACTCCTGAATAGGAGCCATTTATTACCACGCTTAATACTTTATATGTGTGAAAACCACATATGAAAGGAACTCAAATATTTTGAAAATATATAAGTCAAATGTTTTCTAAAAACATTTTTTGATTAAGAAAAAGATATTGAGTTCCTTCTTTAGAGCCATATAATTTTACTCAGTACACAACTGGAACCAGTTCATTTTCTATGATCCATAAATTTATAAGCAGAAGAAAAATTAAAAGGCACCATTATCAGTAATTTCACCAAAAACAGAAGGAATTTTAAATGTTGCTTTGGGTAATAGGAAAACTATTTAATAAATGATTAATGTAATTTAAACATGATAACATTTATTGATTATTTTTCACATGGCAGATATTATTTAAATACATCATGTCATCTAAACCTCTGATATATATAAGAGCATTGCTAATCTCATTTAACAGATGAGAAAATTTATTCTTAAAGCTGGCAAATACTTATGCTTTTAGAAAACAGTGAATTCACACAACAAACAATTTAACAGGGAAATTGCAACTACCATACATGCAATGTATATGCTTAGAAGTATGAATGGGATACACAATATAAAAATTAATTATCTAAATCATCAAAAGCATTTAAGGATGGATGTTATGCAATATTTTAAATATTTTAATCTAGATAGGTTATTTAAGTAACCAATTAATAAACCAATTCAGTTTCTTGAAAAGTGGTATTGTCTTTAAATTGTACTGTCAATAAAATAGCTACTAGTAATGTTTAGCTGTCAAACAGCTTAAATACAAGTTAGTATGATTGAGAAAATGAATTTTTAAAAGTTTCAATAAAATGTAAATATAAGTAAACATCATATAATTAAATATTAAAACTGAATATTGTTTTGGTGGAGCTATATTTCCCTTTAACTCTTACCTAGAATGAGATAGTATTGTTGTATCACAGCTCATATGTTGGAGAAGTACATAGTTGTACATATCACATAAATCCACCCTTGATCTAGTTGGTGTCAATACATTGGTTCAGTTTAATTTTTTCTATGCAAGGTATGAAAAGGTAATGTTTTTATTTGAAATTCATATGTAATTAATATGAGTTAAAGTGATAAATATATACATCCAATTTAGTAATTAAAGTATTCATTATAATTTTAATTAGAACAAAAATTTTATAGTTTAATAGGTAAGGATGAACACAAATTTATATTTATATGCTTGCGATGCAGAAATAAATAAAAATTAAGTTGGCAGTATGATAGAAAAATTAAAGAAAAGGGGAAACCAAAAGAAGGTACCTTACAAGTATCACAACATATATCAATTACAATTTGCTACATCAGAATTCAATGTTATCATGTAAAAAAAATTAGACAATATTAAATTTCCAGTAAATACAGAGTGAATTTGAAAAAATATATAACAGAAAATTCACCTACTTGAGTTTATAACAACATTTTCAAACTTCTACTCAAAACTCAAAAAAATAAGCAGATTAACTTTTAAAATCAGAAATGTCAAAAATTTTTAACGTTAGATGGACTTTGAACTTATAATATGACAACATATAAAATTGCTTAGATTATAAAAGAATCAATTTTTAGGTGGAGAGATGATAAAAGAAATTTTAGAAGTATAGAAACTTTATAAAGGAATTATAAGTCTAAAAAGGGTATTTTTAAAAAGTGAAAGATATTCAATTAAGTTCATTGGAACATTATGTATGAAACTGATAAATTCATGTTTGAAAAAACAGTGAGTTCTTTTCTTTAACTTTGTGTGAATCATCCAAGATACGTGGTTTGATTGATATTTGGTGATAGTCTTCTGTCACAGTTTGTATAATTTACAAAAAAAAAAGATTGCCAATTCATAGCCTAAAAGCTTGAGATTTTGGCACAGATAATTCTGAAATTTTTTAACTTCTAATTATAAATAATAGCTAAATCTGAAAAAAGTTCATTTCTGATGGTGTTCTAGCTATATTGGATCAATATCTGGACTTATCAGAAGTTTTAAAACAGACTTGTATGTCCTGTATTTCTTTATTCTGTTGTATAAATTTTCACTGTGTATTAATATTAAAAATATCTCTGCCCAGTTTTCTAAAGTATACTCAATAAAAGATCCTGTCTACACATAAATATACATATAAACAATATAAATAACTGCCAGGGTGAAAAATAATGAACAGACATATAATATAATAAATGTAATGATATCATTTACTTCATCAAGGATTATTGGTTGAGATCTGAATTACAAAGACTCACTGCTCTGTTTTATCTAATTCAGTATTTCTTGAAAGAAAAGAATTGTTCACCAGATACTCAATAATGGAAGAGCAAAACAAAGCAGTGCAATTTAATTTTATTCATCATATCATATTGCCAAATGAGTTAAATCAGAAGTTCTGATGAAAGGAAAAGGTGGTTTATGATCTAGTTTGAGATATATATGACTTCATTTTAAAATCAAAATTTCTCATAGTATAATGTTTTAATACACTTTTGAAATATGAATCAATATGGAAAAAATTCATTGTAATTGATAGTATTATGGAAACTGGCTGTCAAAATTATAAGAAAAACTTGATGAATACTTTGTGACATAGAAGGAGTTTCTTTTTAATTTAGGCAGTAATCTTTGAAGTTAATAAGAAAGTTGACACAGAGTTAGTGAATGTTTTTAATTTGAAAAGAGATGCTTACCATAGTGACATTGTTCTTAACATTAATTTTAAAGAAATTAATGATTTATTTCTCATGTTTAGCTCAGATATGATTCTCCTTTCACTGACCATCCTTCTAGTGAGATCCATCTAATTTCTGGCTTTGATGTTTATTTTTCATTTCATCCCTGCATAGTATTTCATTAAGTATGTGTTTTAGTGCTGGTTTGATGATGACAAATCCTTTTAGTTCCTGCTTATTTGTTGTGTGTATGTGGGGAGAACATTGAAGATCAATTCTCTTAGTAACTTTCAAGTATCCAACACAGTGTTATCATCACCGTGCTGTACACTGGATTTAGAACTTACTTATCTCATGTAACTAAACTTTTAATCTCTTTAACCAAATCTCCCAGTTTCCTCTAAGTCTCAACCCCTAGAAACTACCATTCTACTCACTGTTTTATGGATTTTATTACATTCCACATTTAAGTGAGACCATGCAGTACTTTTCGTTCTGTCTACCTTATTTCATTTAGCATAATGTCCTCTACATTTGTTTGTGTTGTCAAAAATAGCGGAGAACATTGTATTTTTTGTATCAATTCATCTTATCAATAAATACCTATGTTTATTCCTTATCTTTATTATTACAATAATGCTACAGTGAACATGGAATGCTGCTATCCATTTGAGATACTGATTTCACCTCCTTTTATTACAAACCTAGAACTGGAATTCCTGGGCTAGGGAATAGTTTTTTTTTTTTCAATAATATTTTCAGTAACCTTCATACTGTTTTCCATATAGCTATACTAGGTTACATTCCTACCAAAAGTGTGCAAACATTCTTTCTCCCTATTCTTTCCAGCATGTCTTATCTTTTGTCTTTTTTGGAAATAGCAATCCTAACAGGTGTGAAATGACATCTCACTGTGGTTCTCATTTTCATTTTCCTTATAATTAGATATTTTCTTAGACCTATTATCCATTTGTACATTTTCTTTGAGAAATGACACTCCAGATTCTGAGTTCTTTTTTAGTTGTCTTTCTGATATTAATTTCCTTACTTATTTCAGATATCAAAGGCTGTCAGATATATTTGTAAATATTCTCTGCTACTCTGCAAGTTATCTCTTCACTCTGTTGATTTTTCTTTTGCTGAACATGTTTTTTTTATTACATGGATATAGAGATAAAATTGAGGGGAGAAACATTATCAAATATTCAAGAACCAATGTATACGTACTTAGTTATCCAGGGTTAATGCCATATCATGGATGCCCAGCTTGGGTTCCCCCTGTTGCTGTTTCGCCCAGAAGAACTCCTGAGTTAAATGAATATCTCCTGGATGACAGAGATCTCCTTCTGAGATGATTCCCCCATATTCCCATTCTCCAGCCTCCTAGGAGTTCTTCCTACATCCACCCCCAACCCCCTCCCTATGCCTCCAAGTTGCCTAGGGAGTCATCTCCCTCTTGCGTTGAGAATCATACAATTTGAAGTTATTATTAGCATAGCTGTCTAACATACTGCTTCCTATGTATTCTAGCTTCCACAGATGAGAGATACCATTCGGCCCTTGAGTCTCTGAGATTGGGCTACTTCACTTAGCAAATTTTTTCAATCTCCATCCATTTGGCTGCAAAAGCCATAATACTGTCTTCTCTAATGGCTGAGTAGTATTTCCTTGTATATATGTACCAAAGTTTTTGTATCCACTCATCCAGTGAGGGGCATCTGGGTTGGTTCCATAATCGAGCTATAGTAAATTGAGCTGCTATAAACACTGACGGGGCCAGATCACTATAATATGCTGATTCTAAATCTTTTGGGAAAATACCCAGGAGTGGGATAGCTGGGTCATAAGGTGGTTCCATCCTTAATTTTTTGAGGATTCTCCACACTGCTTTCAAGAGTGGCTGAACCAGTTGGCAGTCCCACCAGCTGTGTAACAGTGTTCCTCTTTTCCCACAGCCCCTCCAGCATTTGTTGTTCAAATTTTTCATTTTTGCCACTCTAACAGGAGTAAGGTGGTATCTCATTGAAGTTTTGATTTGCATTTCCCTTATAGCTAATGATATAGAGCATTTTCTCATATATTTATGGGTTTTCTGGACTTCCACTGGAGAGAAGTTTCTTTTAAGATCCATAGCCCATTTATTGATAGGATTATTTGTGGTTTTGGTGTTTAGTTTCTTTAGTTCCTTATATATTCTGGATATTAGCCCTCTGTCCGAGGTGTAGCAGGCAAAGGTTTTCTCCCATTCTGAAGATTCTCTCATGATGCTCTTGACTAGATCTTTAGCTGTGCCAAAACTTTTTAGTTTAATTGTATCCCATTCATTTATTCTTGACTTTACTGCTTGCGCCATGGGAGTTTTTTTGTTGTTGTTGTTTTGTTTTGTTTTGAGGAAGGTGCTGCCGACTCCTATGTCCTGTAGTTTTGACCGTACTTCCTTTCCTAATAAGTTTAAAGTTTTTGGCTTAATATCCAGATATTTGACCCATTTAGATTTAATTTTTGTGCAGGGCAAAAAAAGATAAGGATCCAGCTTCAGTGGTCTACACATGGCTGTCCGATTTGTCCAGCACCTTTTGTTGAACAGGCTATCTTTCTTCCACATTATACTTTTGCCCCCTTTATCAAATATCTAACAGTTAAATATATGGGGGTTTGTCTCAGGATCTTCTATTCTGTTCCACTGATCTTTGGTTCTGTTTTGATACCAACACCATGCTGTTTTTGCTACTATGGCTCTGTAGTATAATTTCAGGTCAGGGATTGAGATACCCCCTACTTTTTCCTTCCTGTAGAGTAATATTTTGGCTAGTCTGGGTCTCCTGTTATTCCATATGAACTTGAGAATTGCTTTTTCTATATCTGTGAAGAATGCCATTGGTATTTTGATGGGGATTGCATTAAATCTGTATAGGGCTTTGGGTAGAATGGCCATCTTTATTATATTGATTCTGCCTAACCATGAGCATGGAATGTTTTTCCACCTACTCAGGTCTTCTGTAATTTCTTTTCTTAGTGTTTGATAGTTTTCTTTGTAGAGGTCCTTAATATCCTTTGTAACGTTAATGCTCAAGTATTTCACTTTTTGGAGGAGATGGTGAATGGGAGAGATTTGGTGATTTCTTCTTCTGCGGATTTGGTGCTGGAGTAAAGGAAAGCTAGTGACTTACTACAGTTGATCTTGTAACCAGCTACTTTGCTGAAATCACCTGTAAGTTCTAGGAGTTTTCTAGCTGATATTATTGGGTCTTCTAGTTATAGAATCATGTCATCAACAAATAGAGATAACTTAACTTCCTCTTTTACTATATGAATAACTTTTATTTCCTTGTCTTGCCTGATAGCTCTGGCAAGGATTTCAAGGACTATGTTGAACAAGAGTGGGGAAAGCAGAAAGCCTTGTCTCGTACCTGAATTCAGTGGAAATGCTTTCAGTTTTTCTCTATTGAGAGTAATGTTGGCTATGAGTCTGTCGTAAATAGATCTGACATAGTTAAAGTATCTTCCCTTGATATCCCTATCTTTTCAAAGTTTTGAGCATAAAATGGTGTTGAATTTGTCAAATGCCTTATCTGCATCAATTGAGATGATTATATGATTTTTGTTTTTAATTCTGTTTATGTTGTGAGTTACATTTACTGATTTGCGTATGTTGAACCAGCCTTGTTTTCCTGGAATGAAGCCCACTTGATCATAATGCATTATCTTTTTAATGTGCTTTTGTATTCGATTAGCTAAAATTTTATTAAGGATTTTTGCATCAATGTTCATCAGGGAAATTCGACTGAAGTTTTCTTTCCTTCACACATCTTTGTTGGGCTTTGGAATCAGTGAAATATTTGCTTCATAAAAAGTGTTTAGGAGAGTTTGTAGAGCTTGTAGAGCTTGTAGAGGATTGGTGTGAGGTCTTCTGTGAAGGCTTGGTAGAATTCTGCCTTATATTCATCTGGACATGGGATTTTCTTTTTTGGGAGAGCTTTGATTACTGCTTCAATTTCACTATCTGTGTTAGGTTGGTTTAGGTTTTCAGTGTCCTCTGTGTTAAAGAGGGGATGTCGCGTGTGTCCAAGAACCTGTCCATATCCTCCAGATTATCAAACTTGGCAGAGTATAAATTTTCAAAATAGGTTCTGATAATCTTATGGATCTTGGTTGAGTCTGTGGTGATATCCCCATTTTCGTTTTTGATTTTGTTGATTTGCTTCATTTAGTTCTTCCTTTTGGTGAGATTGGCAAGGGGTCTGTCAATTTTGTTCACTGTTTCAAAGAACAAACTCTTAGTTTTGTTAATTGCTTATATAGTTTTTTGTTCTCAATTTTGTTGATTTCAGCTCTGATTTTGGTAATTTGCTGTCTTCTATTAGATTTGGGGTTGCACTGTTCCTCCTTTTGTAGTTGTTTGAGTTGAAGCATAAGGCTATTTATCTGCCTTCTCTTTAGATTTTTGATGTATGCACTCAGTGCTATAAATTTACCTCTTAAGAATGTCTTCATACTGCCCCAGAGGTTTTGGTATATTGTTTCCTCATTCTCGTTCAATTCCCAGAATTCTTAATTTCTGCTCTCATTTCCTCTTTTACCCATCCTTCGTTTAAGAGGTAGTTATTAAATTTCCAAGCATTTGAGTACTTTCTGTTGTTTCTCTTTTGTTGATTGCTAAGATCACAGCATTATGATCTGACAGAATACATGAGAATATATCCACTTTTTTATATTTGTTAAGATTATCCCAGTGAACTAGGATGTGCTCTATCTTAGAGAAGGATCCATGAGCAACTGAGAAGAAGGTAAATTCAGCTGTCTTAGGATGGAATATTCTATAGATGTCTGTTAAGCCCAATTGATTAATAGAGTTGTTCAGATTGGAGATGTCTTTATTGATTTTTTGTTTTGATGATCTGTCTAGAGTTGATAGTGTTGAAGTTCCCCAGGATTACCGTGTTGAGATCAATGAGGGGATTAATGTCCTCAAGTATTTTTCCATATATTTGGGGGGCTTGTAATTGGGGGCATAAATGTTAATTATTGTTATATCTTCTTGATGGAATATCCCTTTTAGTACGATAAATTGACCCTCTTTGTCCTTTCTGACTAGTTTTAGTTAGAAATTGATTTTATCACAAATTAGAATTGCCATGCCAGCTTCCTTTTTTGGGCCGCAGACTTGGTAGACATTTTGCCATCCTTTCACTTTCAGCCTGTGTCTATTTTTGAGTGTCAAATGTGTCCCCTCCAGGCAACATATGGTTGGATTTTGTTTTTTGATCCAGTGGGCCAGTCTGTGTCATTTAATTGGGACACTGAGACCACTCCCATTAGTTAGAATAGATATGGGAGGCTGAGTCTCTGACTTTGTAACAATTACAAAGTTTTGAGTCATCTTGTGTATAATATTATTGAATCGCCCTTGTTTAAGGATTTAGGATGTCATTGGCATTTTCTTCTGAATGGAGAACATCTTTGAGAATATTCTGTAGTATATGATTTGTGTTCATGTATCTTGTTAGCTTGAGTTTATCGTTGAAGTATTTAATTTCCCCATCATATTTGAAGCTGAGTTTTGCAGGGTATATTATCTTTGGTTGGAAGTTGTTATTTTTTAACACTTGAAAGATATTGTTCCAAGCTCTTCTGGCCTTCATTGTTTGCTCTGAAAAATCCATAGTGATCCAAATTGGTTTGCCTCTGAATGTGATTTGGGGCTTTTCTCTAGCAGCTTTTAGGATTCTCTCTTTAATTTCTCTGTTATTCATTTTGTATATGATATGTCTTGGTGAGTTTCTCAACTGATTAGGTCTATTTGGTGTTCTATAAGCATCTTGGATGTGGTATTACGGATCAATAGTAAAATAAGGGAAGTTCTCACTTATGATTTTGCTTAAAAGGTTCTTGAAGCCTCTTATTGGCTGTTCGGAGTTTTCCTCCAGGCCAATGATTCTCAGATTATTACAGCTCAACTCATCAAATATTACTTGGAAGTTTTGATTATGTAATATAGCTGTTTATCTTGTTTATCTTCTTTCAATTCTATATTGTTTAGCCTATCCTCATTTTCCGAAACTCGTTCTTCAAGAGCTGAAGTTCTATTTTCAGCGGAGTATACTCTGGTGTTGGTATCTTCCAGTGAAGATTTTAATTGGTTAATCGTGTTCTACGATCCTCATAGCTCTGCTACATCTCTTTTCAGAATGTCTATTTCCTTGTGTAGCTGATTTTTCATCTCATGGAATTTTTCCCTTATTTCCCTGTAGAAGTTGTCTCTCATCTCTTGTAATTGTTCTCTGATCTCTTTCCTTATTTTATCTCTCAACTTTGATTGCATTACTAATCATAATGTTGATACAATGTCTTTGGTTTGGGTCTAGGGCCCCAACTACAAAGTCCTTGGGTGGCGATCTATGGGGTTGAGGAGGGTAGTTATTTCCTTTTTTCCTCATTTTCTGAGTTACAGCGTGTCTTTTATTTCTACCTTGTTACTCTTGGTGGAGTAATTGGAGCTTCTTATGGCTTTGCTTCATTGTGATGGGGAGCTATTTGGTCAATACAGACCTAAAGATGCCAGATGGTTCTGTGAGAATTTGAGAGGCTATAGGTGCAAATACTAGTCCATTTCAAATGTGCTGATGATTAGCACCAATAGTAGCAGATTTCTTTGAGAGAACTCTCACTGTATATTACGATAGCAAGCAAGTACCCATTTTGAAGCGTGTCTATTTCTTCAGATAGTAGGGTCTCTCTGAAATTGGGGAGAAGGAATGACTAGGAAGTCAAGGAGGTGAATTGGGGAGGTATAAAATCACAACTGCCTTAGAGTAAAGGGGAACAAGTGATTAGAGGGGAGTAGGTTATTCTATTAGGTCTAAGGAAAACATAGATATGGGGTGTGTATAGGGTATAGACTTGGGGTTAGAATAAGAGAAAAATGCTTATATTTAGGGATTACCAGAGTACAGTGGAGGAAGAGGTTATTATGGGTCATGGGTATCTTCACTCACCAGAGGCTGAGGCTATTTTGCTATCATAAAATGTTTTCCTGATAGTAACCCAATGTTAAAGAGAGAGCAGTAGGGTTCAAGAAGACATAGAAAAAGTAAGAGCCAATCACCAATACATATACACGGATAAATATCTACATACACCAACACCAAATTCAGTATTATTTGTAAAGCAAGAAAGGGAAAAGAAAAAAACCACAGTAATTTTAAAAAATTTTAAATATTATATTCCAGCCAGATTCCCTTTTTTTTAAAAAAAAAAAAGGGGGGGGATGCCAATAGGTAAACAAAAAAAAGAAAACTAGTTGGTAAAATTCTGAGTTTTTCTTGCCCTTAGGTCAGGAAGTATGTATCATGGGGTGGTGCGTTCAAATCTGACCTCAAGCTAGGGATTCTTCAGAGTTGAGCTTGTCGGGGGAGAAGCAGATTGGTTAAGTCAGGTGGTCTGATTTTTCTTAGAGGATCTCCCCAAAAGTTTTCTGTTACAAAGGGATATTGAGTTCTCCCTGGGCTGTAATCCTGAGATGGGTGCTTTCGGCCTATCCACACTCTAGAAATCTCTTGGACCTGGGGCTTAGAAGTTGTAGACAATCGTTGATCCTAGTGTATATGAGTGGGTCTCTGACTGATCCAAGGAGAGTGGTCAGCCTGAGACTCACTTCCTCAGGATCACTGGTGACCCACTCTGCTTGTCTTGTGATCTTCAGAAGTCCCAAGAGCTGCTCTGTAGGGTTGACTGAAACCCGAGAAAGATGTTCCAGATCGTGCCAGTGCTTATGTGATTCTCAGTTGCAAGCACTAGGGGCGCCCTACTAGAGAGGTCAAGGCCTAGGAAGCCTTGGCTATGCAAGGAGCTCAGATGCTAAGGGGAAGCCCGTGCTGCCCTATGTATTCAAAGCTTCCTGAGGCAGATTTCAAGCAGAGGCTAAAGCAGAGGATCCCTATAGAGAGATGTGCTCTGCTGGAGCAAGTTCTGTTCACAGGCTCCTCCTATTTGGGAGAGAAGAAGGGTGGTCCGAAGGGCCGAAGGTCGCCAACCGAGAAGTTTGTGAGCTGGAGAGGGGAATCGCAGTTCACAATAGCCCTCAGGACAGATGGCCAGTTGCATGGGGCAGTAACTTCTGTTTCTGATTGTGGGGACTGAGGCCCCATATCGCTGCTGGGCGATCCACCCCACTCTCCCATGCTGTGCAAGCATTTATGTTAAAGGACTTTAAAACTGCCTTTTGTAACCCTCGGGCACGGGTGGGGAATTATTTTCCACCATGATTGAGTTAAAGATCTTGTGCCAAATCCTCTCCTTCCCCAGCTCTGAGGGCAGCGACCAGAGGTGGAGAGGGAACTCCCAGCACCAAACAGACCCTTTGGGAAAGGTCCCAATCTAGGGGTGATAGATTCTGGTTTTCTGGCTGTGGTGTCTGAGGGCCCAAGACCATTTTATTGCTGAGCAACCCGTCCCGCCCTCAGGGAAGCATCACAAACTCCACTGCACAAACAGTTGCAAGTTCGCTAATGTGAACAATTAATTCCCAGTGTTTTATGCAAGACTATGTAAATTAAGAGCCATCAGATTGGGGAGTTCACAGCCGGCCGGGTTAGGGTGTTTGGTTAGGAAACTTGCTCCCTCGCTCCGTTTCTGCCCTCCAGAGTAGCTCCCCTCCGCTCCAGGTGTGGGCAGAGTGCTGTGGGCTCCGCTAAGATCTCCTTTATATCCATTAATGGACCACGTTATTCCTTTGTTGTTAAAAAATTAGTGGGGGAAAATGTTCCCCCACACTGGGAGCTTTGTCCTACCATGGGAATCCGGGTGCTGTCCTGCAGCATGAGGTGATTCTCAGGAGCTTCCCTGACTCACTGATGGTGAGGTGGACGCCATCTTGACGAGTTCTGCTGCACAGGTTTTAATGTGATCTGCAGATTCAGTGCCATCCCCATCAAAATTTCAAAGGATTTCTTTAAAAAAAAAAAAAAAACAAGAAAACTATTCAAATTTCATGTGGAATCATTAAAGTCCCTGAATAGCCAAAACAATCTTTAGCATGAAGATATTCCTGGAGTTTTCACACCTCCTGATTTCAAAATACATTACAAAATTACAGTATTCAAAATGGTATGGTACTTGCATGAAAACAGACACACAGATAAATTCTATAGAATAGAGTCCAGAAATAAATCACTTCATCTTCAATAAGTGTGCCAAGAACACACTATGGGAAAAGGATAGTCTCTTCAATAAATGCTGGGAAAACTTCAGAAGAATGCAGTTCTTCTTGTTCACAGCAGAAAAGTGAAATTGGACTCACATCTTGCACTCAATTCAAAGTTGATTGAAGACTTAAATTTAGATTTGAAACCATAAAAGAAGTACAAGAAGATAAATGGAATAAGACTGACATTGGTCTTGGCAATGATTTTTTTTTAAATATGTGACTAAAAACACAGGCAACCAAAGCAAAAATAAGCACATGAGATTGCATCAAACTAAATTAGGTTTCTAAAAATTTATTTAGCCAGGTGCAGTGTCACTCTCCTTTAATCCGAGCAACTTGGGTGACTGAAGCGGGAAGATCATAAGTTCAAAGTCAGCCTCATCAACTTAGCCCCTAAGCAACTTAGGGAGACCTTGTCTCAGAATAAAAAGAAAGGGCTAGAAATGTGGCTCAGTGCTTAAGCACCCCTGGGTTAAATCCCTGGAACAAAAAATAAAAAAAGAAAAAAAAAGATTTAACTTGTTTATTGTTGCCTTTTCCATGTGGCAACTAGGAAGTTTTAAATTAGAAATGCTGTTCACATATTTTTTAAAATACCTTTTATCTATAACATTAATCCCCCTAATATTCAGATAAATGAAGCTTTAAGTTATTTTCAGGGTTTCTTGCATTTTAGTGAATTTTCCTTTGGGAAAAAATCATACTTATTGTACAAAATTTACAGAAATACAGACAATTTAAAAATTAATGATCCTTAATTGAATTAAAAAATTCAATGAATATTTTGAACTATTTTCTTCAGGTTTTTTTCATAATGTATTTTCTATTTCTCTTCCCCTCTATCTCTCTCTCCCTCAGTCTCTTCCTCCCACTCTCTTCTGTTCCACACTCCAAAGAATTAAAACAGAACACTGCACTTTTCCAAAGAATATCTGAGCCAGTGAGAAGAACTTAAAAGCAAATCCAGGCTGCAGCCAAGAAAACATTAAAGAAGCAATGTTTTTTGAGGTTTTTAAAGCATAATATTCCATTTCTGCTTTATGCAAGACACTATCAAGAGAATGAAAAGGCAAGCCACAGTCTGGGAAAGCATATATAAGAGAAGTATCCAATAAAGGATTGGTATCCAAAGTATACAAAGAACTCTTAAAACTTAATAGAAAAACAATCAATTCAATTCAAAAATAGTCCAGACAGTTACAGATACCTCAGCATAGAAAATATACACATGGCAAGTAAGCATGTGAAAAGATGCCCCACATGGATGTCACAGACAAATCCAAATTAAAACAACAGTGAAATATCACTGCATATCTATTAGAGTGGCCAAACCCAGAACACTGACACCACCAGATGCTAGCAAGAATATGAACACACTCATATTCATTACTGCTAGATGGAATTCAAAAATGATGCAGGAACTTTGGAAGGTAGTTTGAAGGTTTCAAAGAAAACTAAACATACTCTTACCATATAATCGAGCAATTTCACTACTTGCTGTTTACTCAATGCAGCTAGAAACCTACATCTACACAAAAACCTTCACATAGATACTTATAACATCTTTATTTGTAATTACCCAAACATAAAGCAACAAAAAAAGCTCAACAGTAGGTGAATGAGTAAACTGTTGGTACATCTAGATAATGGGTTATTCTTCAGCACTAGAAGGAAATGAGTTATAAAGCCATGGAAATACATGTAGGAAACGTAAATGCGTATTAGAGAAAGAAGCCAATCTGAAAAGGTTACGTACTCTGCGATCCCAAGCATGTAACATTTGGAAAAAGCCAAACTGTGAAGATTTAAAAAGATCAGCGGTTGCTAGCAGGAGAGAGAAGATCACAGAGCAGTTTTACAGCAGTGGAACTACTTTGGATGATATACTGGATACACTGGACACATACATTTATGAACTTCTAGAGAATGTACAATGCTAAGAGTGAAGCCAAAGGTAAACTATGGGCTCTAGGAGCCAATGATGCGGTTTCATCAGCTGTAATAAATGCTCCACTCCTGTGAGGGATGTGGATAACGGGAGAAACTATCTGTGTCTGGGGACAGGGCAATCCTTTTATCTTGCACTCAGTTTCACTGCAAACTTCATATTGCTCTAGAAAATAAATTCTATATTTTTTAAGCAAGACACTATTCTTTTTCTGAAGTCAGATAAAGTGTTTATTTCCCTGGATTTTGTCTTTATGATTTCAGAAGTAACAGCTTAGGGGTTTTGAGATATTTTATTTCAGTTTATTGTAAGCCCTTAATGGAGAAAATGTCTAAAGTTAAATAATTTAAACACTTATGCAATGTTAATTTATTGGAAGAATAGTGCCTTTAAATTAAGCAGATCATAAAAGTTCATATAATTATGAAAGATGAATTTCGAGCAATCATTCAACAATTGAAGCCTTACTCTACCATCACTACACTTACCAATCAATGGAACAAGAATGAAATGTTTCTCTATATGTAGAGCATAATCCTATGTGCCTTTTATATCTTTCCTTTTCATTCATTTAATAAACTCTATACACTAATTTTTAAATAAAACTAGTTTCAAATAACATTTTAGTTACTGCACAATAATTTTTAAAAATTAAGTGAGAGGGTTAAGATGGGGGTGTTGTAAACCAAGAACTTCTAATAATTTTTTGTCTAGTTTGAAGTCTAGACTAGAAAGTAAGTTTGAAAATGGATTAATGTGTGCATATCACATATATTTCTTCTTTATACACTTAATGATTGCATTAACTGACAATCACAGCAATACAAACTCAATTCCTCCATGTTGAGTTTCAATTGGAAATTTCCAAATCTAAAACAAAGGCTTATCAGTAACAAATCACAGGCACTAACACTAACACTTGTCCTTACAGTAGACCTTATACCATAAAATCTGTGGGAGCATAAATTTCTAATTGACAACAACAGTAGCATCACTTAGAAACAAGTTATTCACCATATGAGATATCAACCATCTAAATATTTCTTCACCTAATCTATTCAAGGTACCGCACCTTCAAAATTGAATGGTTTTCAGATATAGTATTTAATTCAACAACAAGAAATGCATCCTCTTTCACTATATATTGATCTTTGAATTAATCCGGAATTATGGGTGCATGAGCTATCTTTTCTCTAAGGGATGTGACTTGTCCTGGATCCAAGTATTTAAGAGTTCATCTTTCTCATGTCTTTGGTAAACTAAAATATCAAAATATAACAAAAGCAAGGCTGTGGCTCTATTAAATATTCTTATAGATCTGAAGTTAAGAAGAAATAGGTTTTGTTTATTTTGTTGTTTAAACATGATTAATTCTGGTTGGAGCAGTGGTTCAGCTGTTACTGTATTTGCCAGACAAGCGCAAGTACGCGAGTTTGAACCCCAGCAATATGTACACAACAAAGTGTGTAAGCACCAAAAGCCACATGAAAAACTAAATAAAATTGATTCTTTCTCTCTCTCTCTCTATCTCATTGTCCTTCTCTCTTTAAAAAAAATGATTAGGCGCCTCATTGCGCCCTCGGTTCTTTCCGCAGCCGTTCTCTTTTGCCCGAGGCGACCCCTGGCACTCTTCGGTGTGTTTGATTTGAACTACCTTTGGCATTTGGTCTTCTGCTTGATTTACTTTTGAGCAAATATCACTGCAAGAGCAGTTTGTCTGGCATTCAAGCCAAAGTGAAGTTCTGCACTGCATTGAAAGAAAATGTTTGATCAGTGACCAGAGATGGCGGTTATCCCAGGGACACTGACCCCGTGAAGCTCCCGAGAGTCAGCACAGGCTGCGCGTCGGCACGTGGATTCCCATGGTAGGACGATTTTCCCTGAACAGGCAGGCATTACCACCTGCTAGTTCTTTGACCCCAAAGGAAAAGTGAAGAACATTAACCCAAAAAAAAAAAAAGCAAAACAAAACAAAACGAGGAAGCGGCTGCCAAACGTGGGGCCACCCCCACACCCGGTGGGAGTGGAACTTCCTCACCGTGGACCAAGCTACCCCTGGTCAGATCCTCTAATCTGGCCTCCAACTCCCTAATTGGACCGCTCTTCATATATATGAACTCGGTTTTAAGTCCAGATATATTTCTGCTCAATAGCTAATTTACACCGCGTCCTGCGAGCTGCAGAAGCAGCAGAGCGCTTGCTGGGGGGCAGGGCGACCTGTCCAGCGAAACACGGTGATGACCTTTCTGCACCAGCACACTGTGAACTCTTGGTTTGATTGCTCTCCATATACATGAACTCGGAATTAAGCCCAGATAATTTTTCAGCTCAATAGCTAATTTACACCGCGTCCTGCGAGCTGCAGAAGCAGCCGAGCACTTGCAGGGGGGCGGGGCGACCTGTCCAGCGAAACATGCTGTTGGCCTCTCCGCACCGTGCCATGCCGGGCAAAGGCTTGCAACCTGAATCGGAGGAAGGGTCTGAATTTCATGACCAAGCACCACTGCGAACTGCCTGCTCATTGCTTTGCCTAGTCTTGCAGAAAGCGCTGGGGAGAGATTGCTATCAATCTAGTCAGTGGCCCGTCGCCATTGTGATGTGTCCCTGTGGGCGGGGCGAGTCTTCCACCCCTAGCCCCAGAGTGTAACCGGCCACAAGAAGCTTGGAATATATGGGGCAGCCTGGGTTTCAATTAAGCCTCTGAGCTCCTCACATAACCAAGGCTGTGGAGTCCTGGGCACCTCAAGCTGGTCCCCTTCTAGTGCTTGTAACGGAGAATCACAAAAATCTAGAAAGATCTGGACCTTTCCCTGAGGTCCTTAGCCAACAGCACTAAACAGCTCCTGAGCCCTCTGCAGATCACAAGACACGCAGAGTTGGCCAGCATTAATCCTGAGGAAGCGAGACTCAGGCTAGCCACTCTGCTTGGATCAATCAGAGTCCCACGGCCTCTGTAAAAGGAGCAACTCGACTACCTACAATTTCTGAGCCCCAGACCCAAGAAATATCTGGAGTGTAGATTGGCTGGAAACAACCAACTCAGGCTTATGCCCAGGGGGAGTCAAATACCCCTTTACTACAGAAAATTTCAGAGGAGATCCTCTAAGAAAATCCAGGCCACCGGACTCAACCAATTCGCTTCTCCCCAAACAAGCTCAACTCCGAAAAATTCCCAGCCTGATCCCGGGTTTCATTACACCACCACATGATACATACCTCTGGATCTAAGGGTCAGAAATTCTCGGAA